>APFE031703124.1:57598-112233 GCA_000404065.3 Pinus taeda
TAAGATCTCAATTTATTGGTTTGATTTCATTGTTGCAATTAAAATACAGTTTTACCCTCTAGCATATATGCAAAAAGCCATCAAGAATTGGCATAACTTTAGACAACTTAAAGGTCAAAATGTGCAAGATTACACCCAAGAATTTAGAAGAAGGTCTCTAATGTTAGGTGTATATTTTCAATCACAAGACACGTTGTTGAAGTATATATGGGATTTACAAAGTTACCTTGGGCATATGATCCTTATGTTTAATCCCAATAGTCTAGATGAGGTTTGTGTGCAAGACACTCATCTTGAGGCAAGAGGGAAAAATATTCCAAGAGAGGGTAAAAAGAAGAAATTTAAGGGTGGAGAGAAAGGAAAGGGTTTCAAAGGGAAGGGAAAGAAAAATGAAAGCATTAAGACAAAAGGAGATAAAATAACATGCAAACATTGTTCTAAAGAGGGTCTCGATGAAGCTCATTGTTGGAAGCTTCATCTTGAGATGAAACCAAAAAGAAATTAGAAACAAGGGAAATCAAAAGACAACCGCAACCATTCAATAGGGTTTGGGATTTGATTTGGGTGATGAAACTAAAATCACATCCATGGGGATAAAAGGTAAGGACTCCATTGCTAGCACAAGTACTTCAAATTGACATAATGAAATTCCAAATGAAAAGAAGAGGATAGAACTTTTCCACATAAGGGTAATCTCAAAACATAGCAAAATTGATACTCTTTTTCATAGTGGCTCTCAATCCAATCTCATCTCTGAAAAAAATCTCAAAAGTTTAAACTTGGAAACCATTCCACATCGTAAGCCATATCCATTAGGATGGGTGTGTGACAATGCACAATTTCAAGTAACTAGAAAGTGTAGACCGAAATTTGCCATTACTGCAAATTTCATATATGAAGTGGAACTTGGTGTTGTGCCATTAGACATATGTGGTATAGTTTTGGGCAGCCCATACCTCTATGACAAAAAATATATCTTCCATAGACATTAAAACAAATACCATTTGTTCAAAGATGGAGTAGAATACATTGTAAGAGCCCATAGCAAGAAACTAAATCTTTCACTTGTAAATACGACGCAGATGAAAAGACTAGCGAATTCTAGTGAGAATTTTGTGCTTCTAATGATCAAAACCAAGAATGATATTGATAATGAAGTTTTCCAAGTTTGTGACTCAATATTGAAATCTGAATTGGTTGATTTTGTTAACCAATATGATGAGATGTTTCAGGAACCGAAAGGACTTCCTCCCAAGAGAGGAATCCAACATGAAATATAGTTGCAAAAAGATTGTCCTCTTCCTAACATTGGCATGTACAGGATGTCAGTGATGGAAAGTGTAGAAATTAAAAATCAAATTCAAGAGTTGTTGGATAAAGGGATCATCAGGCCAATTTCTTTGCCATGTGGGTCACCTATTTTTTTAGTGCCAAAGAAGGATGGAACATGGCGCATGTGAGTGGACTTGTGTGCATTGAACATGATTACAATAAAGAATCATTACCCACTACCTAGAATAGATGATTTACTTGATCAATTGAAAGATGAAAAGTATTTTACTAAGTTGGACTTAAGGAGTGGCTACCATCAAATTAGAATTTCTGAAGGAGAATTTGGAAGACAACAGTCAAGACAAAACAAGGTTTGCTTGAATGGCTAGTTATGCCTTTTGGTTTATGTAATGCTCATGTTACCTTCATGCATGTGATGAATGATGTGTTGATGCCATTTCTTAATGAGTTTGTTATATTCTTCTTAGATGACATCTTAATTTTCAGTAAATCTCATGATGGACATGTCATGCATGTGAGAAAAGTACTTGATGTTTTAAAGAAAGAACAGTTGTATTTAAAGATGTCAAAATGTGAGTTTGGAAAAACTTCTTTAGTTTACTTGGGTCATATTGTTGGAGGAGGTGAGTTGAAGATAGATCCCTCCAAGGTTGATGTCATTTTGAATTGGCCAAGGCCCAAGATAGTTACTAAGGTAAGAATTTTTTTGGGAGCAACCCAATATTGGAGAAAATTCATTGCTAATTTTCTTCTATAATAGCTCCTTTGCATGCATTGACTAGTGTGAAAAATGTTTTTCAGTGGGGAGGACAACAGTGAAAGGCATTTGATGCATTTAAGGAAAAGATCATTTCAACCACAATACTTGCACTTCCACACTTGAGACAATCATTTGAGATCCAAACTGATGCTAGTGACTACGCCATGGGTGTAGACCTCATGCAACATGGTAAGCCTATTTGTTTTCATTAAGAAAATTTCAATGGTGTAGTGATTAATTATCTTATATATGACAAGGAATTGTATGCATTGGTGCAAGGTGTGAAAAAGTGGAAACACTACTTGATGGGTAAGGAAAAAATCATTCACACTGATCATCAACCATTGCAATACTTGAAATCTCAATCTAAGTTGCAGCAATCAAGGCACTTCCAATGGATGGTTTTTCTTCAACAATTCCACTTGGTGATAAGGTATAAGAAAGGTATCTACAATAAAGTTGTTTATATGATTTCTAGGCCTATTATTAGTGCAACTACTTTACTCAAGCATAATTCTATTTTGCATGAAATTTATATTGAGCAGTATGCATTAGACAATGACTTTCAGGATGATTATGAAAACTTGAGTCAAGGTAACCAAGTAGAGGAATTGGATTATCATTTGCATGATAACTTGTTGTATCATCTTGGTAAGATTTTTATTCCATAGGGAGAAAGAGTCAACATCATAAGAGAGGCACATACTTCTCTTATTTCTGGTCATTTCGGTGTAAGTAAGATGGTGGCACATCTACAAAGGTATTGTTATTGGCCTCGTATGCTTGAAAGTGTGTCACGTTTTATTAGAGGATGTTCATTATGTACAATCAGTAAGCCTAGCAATATGAAGTTAGGATTGTACACACCACTTCAATTACCTTCACGATGATGGGAGAGTGTTTCTATGGATTTTGTAGGAGGTCTTCCATTGTTAAAAAGAGGTCATGATTATTTGTATGTAGTTTTGGATAGGTTCAACAAAATGTGTATTTTGATGCCATGTAAAAAATAAATTACAGCTGAACAAACTGCTCAGTTATTCTTTCACAATGTATGGGTGCATTTTGGATTGCCCATATCCATTGTTAGTGATTGAGATTCTCGCTTTGTTGGGAACTTTTGGTCAAGCTTGTGGGGATTCGTGGACACCAAATTGAAAAAGATACAACATTTAATCCACAAACAAATTGTCAAACAGAGGTGGTGAATAGGACTGTGATACATCTTCTTCATGGGTATTGTAGCAAGCATCCTAAGTTGTGGGATGAACATTTGCACTACATTCAACATTCTTACAACCGGGCCAAGAACTCTTCAACTCAAACATCGCCATTTGAGGCATGTTTGAGATACTTGGCTAAGTCTCCTTTGGATTTCATTTTTGGAAAGGATATTGCTATTGATGTTCATAGTGACATAGACAAAGCAAGAAGGTTCATTGAACAAATATAATTGGTACACAAAAGAGTTCAAGAATAGTTGGAAAAGAGCCAAGGCAAGTACAAGTCAAGGCACAACAAGCATTGGGTAGATCACAAGTTCCAATTCAGTGATGAAGTTTAGCTTCACATTATCAAAGAGAGGCTCCAAGGAGAAGGTAAAAATTTGAAAGCAATTCGATATGGACCATTCAAAATTCTATAAAATATTGGTGACAATGCCTTTAGGTTGGATTTGCCTTCATATATGAAAATTTATGTTGTTGTTAATAAGGAAAATTTAAGGTTGTATGATCCTCCTTTGATTGAAGATCAAGGAGAGAATGTTCAAATTCCTTCCATTGAATATTTCTCTCCTAAATACCTTGATGAACTACAATAAGACATCTTTCTTGACAGAAGAACAAGGTCCTCAAAATGAGGGAATGTGGACTACCTTCGAGTGGGGCTCAAAGGAACTAATCCAAGGAAGGCCAAATGGATTGAGATTGGAAAGGTGAGGGAACTATACCCTCACCTGCTGAAAAATTGAAAGTGATATTTTGGGGTCCAAAAGCTTCCAGTGGGGATGAGTTATATGGTGCTCAAAAAGTATGCATAAAAATGAAAGTTGTCAGATCGAAGCGAAACTTGAACGACCACATAGATCTCATCTTCCTTATTCTGGCACAACTTATTTCGAGAAAAATGGACATTGTATGCTCCCAGAAACATGTTTTGTTCGTTTTCCTAAATAAGAAAATTTTGGCAAAAATGTTGTGTAGGTTGCCCAATCAACAGTCTGTACAATTGACTGGACCTGCTGACTATGTAAGGTGACTGGCATTTAGGAGACAATCCCCATTTGACACTCGGAAATTTTTTATTGGCACTAACTGGGCGAATTTCATTAGTCAATAATGGTTGATGTGGAGTAACTAGCTATTGCCATGTGGCACCTCGGTAGCCACTAAAATTTTGTGAAAGTCGGGTTGGCACCTCCATCGAAATCGAACCGACAACCTCATATATACAAACTGATCCATTAACCATTGAACCACACATTGAATCTTATTGAATAAGTTACGAAATATTTTTATAAGGTATAGTTGGGGCGCATATGATATGGGGGTTCGGGCTAAAGCCTAGCCCCTGGCCACCCCAACATTACGTGACTGCGAGCAGTGGGCCAAGGGCTAGACCCTAGCCCACCCCCATGGCATTAACCATAATCCACGTGGCTTCATAACCATTGCCATGTGACATGGTTGTTTACATAACTGTAGCCATCCATCTAACTAACCATAACTGCTCATCGTAAAATACCCATGTGACATATCAGCAGACCTTGACCGCTAACCTAAACTTCCATCTAGACTTCCATCCATCTGCCCATGTGACCAACCCACCATGACTACCAACTTGACCACTAGTGGAGGGGGCTAGCCCCAGGTCTTATGGACCGAATGTGACCAGGTGCGCGCAGAAATTTGGTGGTTTAGAGGCTAGTTAAACAATCCTACAATTTTTCCCATTGAGCAAGAATTGTTCCAGATTTGGAGTGCAGTTTTCACGTTTGGGGCGCCCATGTTAGGTTTGGGTCGAATTGTGGGGATTTTAGTAGTATAATATGGGAAAAAGAGGGAGAGGCATAAATTTCTCATTTTTTTAGCAGTTTGGGAGCAGGAAGAGGCTAGAAAGGAATTTTTGGATCTTCTAAAGCCATTGGAATAGATTTCAAATCCATTTGAGCACTGTAATTGTATGTATTCACACTTTTGAGCATAATTGAAGAGGGCCAAGCCATTAGAAGCTAGACTTAGGAGACATAGCCCAAGAGGGGTGAACTCCTTCATCATGTGTTGTTGTGTTACTGTTTATGGTGAATTTTATGTCTGATATATATATTTTTTTCATTGTTTTACTTATGTCAATTTGCTCATGAAATTTACATAAAAACTCATGGTTAACTTTCAATTTACCTCATAATCCTCAAGCACTTGTTTATATTCTAATTTGGAATTTAGTAAAGTAAACACTAACTTTCCCATTCAGATCATTTGGTGAGGTGATATTTGTTCTCCTCCCTAAAGAATATGGCTTTCCTATCATACAAATATGGGCTTCCGAAAATAATTCTACAAATATAAAGAGGAATCATGTATTCAACTTCATCAACAAATTTTGAAGTGATAACGAATCTCAGTTTGCATTGCTTGGTTACTTGTGGATTTACATTATCACAAACCCAACCAAGAGGATAATTTTTATTGTGAGGCGTTGTTTCTATCCCAACTTCTTGACAATTTCTTTAGATACTAAATTCACTTGGGAACTATTATAAAAAATAGTATTAACTTCCGTATGCTTAATAATCACCCTTATGTCAAAAATCTCGCTTCTTCTACTTTCAATACTAAGAGATGTAATAGAAGAACTAGAACTAGCATGATAATATATTTTATCTTGCACTACTGTAGTCATGACCTAAGTTTCATCCCCTGAATGAGATCCCAAATCATATTGCATTGTTGCAACAATCTTTTTTTTTTCTTTGCCTCCAAATATTTTAGTCTTTAATTCAAGATGTAGCTTCCAATAGTGAGCATCATTATTCCCTTCCTTTTTACACTGAGAACATGTCAACTTTACCTCTTCTTTCTTCAACGTAGCAACCTTCTTTCTTTTCCTCTTTCCTTTAAATTTTCCTTCAAATAAATTGGATGGTTTCTTCTTCATGAAATCATTATGCACATTATTTCCCCTATACTCAATATGAGTATCTTGGACACATACTTCATCCAAATTAATGGGATTAAATAAAAGAATAGTGCAGTGAAGGTAACTATGCAATGTGCCAATGTATTTCAAAAGCATTTTTGGGGAATATAATGGAGTATTCAAATCAAATGATTTCTTCCTAAACTCTTCAGTAAAACTTTGTATGCTTTTTCCCTTTCCTTGTCTCATATTTTTCCATTCCATGATTTCTTTTTGGGTATAAGATAAAGTACAAAATTGTTTATTTAATCCATTAGTGAATGTTAGGATATTCCAACACATAGGAAATAGTTAAGTATAACTTGGTCTAGAGTAGAGTTAGGTAAAGTATGTTTCTTTACTATGTACATTTGCAACTTACAATTCGACGGTCACGATATGTTCTAGACATGAAGTGATCCGATGGTTCATTCTCTCCTTGGTATTACCGACACTTGATCCGTGGCTTAATTCCCAATTGGTCCATGATCTCTATTTAAAGAGCATGGAGGGTCATTTGTAGGGTGACTGTTCATGAGAGAAGTTTATGTGAATTTTCTTTCTTTTATTAATAAATTGCCTAAAGTGGTCGCGTTGGCTTAGGCTATGGACTGTTTCCCTCTTTGAGGGTTTTAACCACGTCAAGAATACTGGTGTATTGATCTATGATCTGTTTGTGAGTGGTGTCCTTTGGTGTTCTATTTGAGGAACTTACCCTGTAAATTCCTATAGTGAATTCTAACCATGAATAAAAAAGCTTATCATTATTTTTTCTACCTTCTCGAAATTTAATTTCCCACCAACCAAGAATTGTACCTTCAAGCCAAAGAGAGGCCAACAAATTTTTTACCTCTTCTTCAACAATATGTTGAATATGGAAATAAACTTCCATCTATCGAATCCAATTGTCTAATATTTATGTATTGATATTTCCATAGTAGACTGGCAAGTCAAACCTAACATCTTGTTTTGAAAATGGCTTCTTTGAATAAATATTATTATGACAAGATGGTGCTAGAAAATTAGAAGGATAAGAAGGAGGTGAAGAGTGAAGAGGATAGGAAGGTCATGAAGGAGGAGGATAAAAAGGAGGAAGAGGGGGCTGATATCCCTCGTTATTTACTTGACTGGTGCCTTCTCCTCTTTTAAGTACTTTTTCTTTATAGAGATCTTCCATCCTTGAATGCAAAAAACTAAATGCCTCGATAAAATCTAACTCAAGAGTTAAAAGGATTCTCTTGTCTTGGTGAAGCCATATCTTCTATTTGAGTGAATCTCCTTGAGCCAACTTCAAGATTGTAAGATTCAATATCACCTTCTCCCTTATTAATCCTAGACTTGGTAATCATCCACACAAAAACCAAATCAAAATAGCTCACTATGCTTTGATACCAAAAGTGATTAGGATCTTTTATTAAAAGCCTATGGTTTATCATCTTTAAACATAATGTGAAATACCAAACTTGATTATTTTTTAAAGGATATGAATAGAAAGAAATAACTACATATAAATAAAAGGAACACAATGAGATTGATAATGGAGTTCAATCAACGTGGGCTACATCTTTGGGTCTGCTTCCAATGGAGTGGTCTCTCCAATTATGATGCAAATGTTGGGTGTGGAGCCTGATTATCTTCCTGATTAAGAGGTCTTTGTTTCAGTTGGATGTATACCTTAGGAAGACTGTACACTGCTCCATGCGAGGGGGACCATCCCCCTAGCTGGGAGGTCTAGGGGCAGTGCCCCTGAACCTAAAAGTAGATAAAAATTTGCCTTGTAAAATATTGTAATTTGTTAGTCAATCTAGGTCGTTCATTAAGAAAATGATCTAACAGTAGAAGTTATTTTAATTTAGGGTATTTTCCCCTAGAACGCAACCCTCAATTTATATGAAAGAATAGTATTGTAGTTGTGTATGGTCATTTTGAGCGAGAAAGAAAGAAGATATTGTGTGAGAGCCAAGAGGAAATTACAACGCGTCTGTTGTAGGTTGTATCTCTTCATTTTGCTGGATAATATAAAAGGAAGGACTATTGTTTCTCTGTGGATGTAGCCCAAATTGGGTGCACCACATATATTTGTGTCTCTCTTGTTTTATGTGTTTTCTATGTTTATGTTTCCACAATATTTTGTGTGTTCCATTATTATGTAATATATAATTTTCTACCAACTGGTATCAGAGCTGAAGGTTTATTAAGATGATAAACTCACGGAAGAGAAAGGTTCCTAGTTTGGGTGGGAGTAATAGCAGAAGATGGTAGGTTTATGGTCAAGGTATTTAATGGCCAAAAATACCAGTTGTGGAAGATGCATATGGAAGATTATCTGTATCAGAAATAAGTGTGCCTACCATTGAGAGGAAAATGAAATAAGCTTACGAGTATGACGGATGTAGAATGGAATATTCTTGATAGAAAGGAACTAGGAATAATACAACTGTCCCTCGTAGTGTTGGTGGCATCCAACATTTCAAAGGAAATCACAATAGAAGGCTTAATGATGACATTGGCCAAATTATATGAAAAACTATCGGACTCAAATAAGGTATTTCATATGAAGATGTCAAAAGGTGGATCTGTTGTTGATCATTTAAATTAATTTAACATTGTTACTAGTCAATTAAGTTCTAAAGGGGTAAATTTCGATGATGAAGTTAGGGATCTATTATTTCTATGCTCATTTCCAAAAATTTGGAATGGCCTAGTTATGGCTATCAGTAAATCTATCTTTGGATCTAGTACTTTAAAGTTTGATGATGTTCTTGGTGTAATCCTTAGTGAGGAAATGCGATGGAAAATCTCCAGAGAGACATCAAGTAATGCTTTCACTACATAAACTAGGGGAAGAAAAATGGAAAGAGGAAGGAACCGAAGAAATCACAGTAAGTCAAAAAAAGAAAGATCCAAATCCATATCAAGGATAGTGTGCTGGAAATGTGGGAAGAAAGGTTGTAAATCTCGGAAGGGAAAAAGAGATGGACAACAAGAGAACAATCATGAAGAGAATGTGACAGATGATTTGTTGCAAGGTACTTTGATTCTTTCATTATAGAATATTATTTATGCTTGGGTGGTATATTCAAGGGCCTTAGTCCATGCCACACATAATTGGAAACATTTTCATGACTATGGTTAAGGAGATTTTGGACAGGTTCGTCTGGGTGATGATAAACCCTGTAAAATCATTAGAATAGGTAAGGTTTTTATAAAGCAACAAAATGGAAACCAATGGCTATTGAAGGAGGTAAGGCATGTTCTAGATATGAAGAAAAATATAATTTCAACAGTGAAGTTAGGTGGTTAAGGATGTGTAACTACATTCACAGAAAAAACCTAGAAGGTCACTAAAGGAGCCCTAGTAATAAAAAAAGGATAAAAGGTTGGTACATTGTATTTATGCATTGGTATTTATAATTATATTAATGCTTTAACCTCCACAGGAGAAGACACGACATTGTGGCATCATAGGCTTGGGAACATGAGTCAGAAAGGGATGCAAATTATTCACTCAAGAAATTTGTTGCGAGGTTTGAAAAGTGTTGATTTGGATTTATGTGAGAATTGTGTTTATGGAAATAAGAAGAGAGTTAGATTTATCATAGTTGGGAAAGAAAAGAAGAGTGAAAAAATAGAGTGTGTGCATACATATGTATGGGGACTAGATCAAGTATCATCTCTCGGTGGCTTTCTCTACTATGTTACTTTTATTTATGATGCAACTAAGAAAACTTTGATTTATTATATTCAGAATAAATCTGATGTATTTGATACTTTCAAGAAATGAAAAGATTTGGTTGATAATGAGATAGGAAAGAATTTAAAGTGTCTCAAATAAAAAAAAATGGAGGTGAATATTGCAACAAAGAGCTTGATAACTACTATTTAGAGCATGAATTCGCATAGAGAAGAGAGTTCTAGGAACACCATAGGAAAATGGTGTGTCAGAAAGTATGAACATGACAAACATGGAGTGTGCAAGGTGCATGAGATTGCATGCAGGATTTTCCTTACAATTTTGGGTAGATGTAGTAGATACTTTTGTTTGTATAATAAACAGAGGGACTTCAAGTTCCTTGGATGGTGGTATTCCAGAGGAGAGATGGATAGGTAAAAAGGTAAACTACTTATTTTTAAATACTTTCGATTGTGAAACCTTTTTCCACAATAATAAAGAAAATAGAACAAAGCTTGAGGAAAATAAAAATAAAAATGTACCTTTATTAGATATGGTGTTAATGATTTTGGTTATCTCTTGTATGATTATGAAAATCACAAGATCATTGGGAGCAGAGATTTCATATTCAATGAAAAGGCCTTGTATAAGGATCATGTGTACGAAAAGAAAAAGGAAAAGGAAAAGAAAGAATACGCAATGCTTGATGAGATCACAGGAAAAGTAAAGGTGCCAGAAAATTATAATGATCAACACCCACAACAACAATAGCAACCACAACAGCAACAACCACCTCAAACACATGAAAGTGGTTTTAGAAGATCTACCAATATAAGTATACCCCTTGAATGATACTCTCCTTCATTATATTATGTATTATTGGCTAATTATGGTGAACTAGAATGTTATGAAGAAGAAATGCAGGTCAAAACCAGGAAGAAGTGGGAGCTAGCCATGAAAGAAGAGATGGACTCCTTGATACATAACAAAACTTGGGACTTAGTTAGGTTTCTTGCAAGTAACACATCATTGCATAATAAATGGGTTTATAGGTTGAAGGAAGAAGATGGAGGTAAACATAGGTACAATACTAGACTTGTTATGAAAGGGGTTTGCACGGAAGCAAGGTATAGACTTTGATGAAATATTTTCTCATGTTGTTAAAATGACTTGAATAAGAACTATTTTAAGTATTGTGCAAACAGAAGATTTGCATCTTGAGAAGTTAGATATAAAGACAACCTTTCTCCATGGGGATTTGGAGGAAGATATCTATATGTAGCATCCATAAGGGTATGATGTCAAAGGGAAGGATAAATTAGTGTGCAGGTTGAAGAAGAGCTTGTATGGCCTAAAAAAGGCTCCAAGGCAGTGGTACCTAAAATTTTACAAGTTTATGTCTAAACAAGATTATACTAGATGTCACTCTAACCATTTTGTTTATTTAAAAAAAATGATGGCAACTATATTATATTTCAATTGTATGTAGATGACATGCTTATTACAGGGTCTAACATGCAAGAAATAAATGTGCTCAAAGGAAAATTGGAAAATTCATTTTCAATGAAGGATTTGGGTGCTAAAAAAAAAATCCTTGGTATGAGAATAATTAGAGATAAGAAAAATCGCGAATTAATGTTGTCTCAGAGTGAGTACATATAAAAGGTGTTGGAAAGATTTAATATGCAGAATGCAGAACTAGTTAGTACACCTTTGTCTAGCCATTTCAAACTAAGTAAGTAGGTGTCCCAAGACCCAGGAAGAGATGGATTATCTGTGTAAAGTTCCATATGCATTAGTAGTTGCAAGCTTAATGTATGGAATGGTCTGCACAAGGCCTGATATTACACATGAAATAGAAGTTGTAAGCAAGTATATGAACAATACAGGAAAAGGATATTGGATGGTAGTGAAATGATTTCTCAAGTACTTGAGAGGTACCACAAATCAAGCATTATGTTGTTGGCATTATGAATTATGTGTTTTCCTTGATGGAAACCTACCTGATGAATGGAAACCTACTTGATGAGTTGTCTCTTGATGGATACCTACTTGTTGAAGATGTAAAGAGGATGTGACAGAGTCTTTTACAGATGTGATGGAGTGTTTTGGCAAAGCCACAATAGTTCAAAGGCAGAGGTATGATAAAGTTGAAAGTTCAAGAAGTATACACGTGCTTTGTTAAGAAAAGAAGCATACACACACAAGTATGAAGAAGAAAAGGCATGTACAGTTTCTGTACCATGGTATTCTAGATATCAAGGGTCCTTAACATGGTATTTCCCTGTGGTATTGAGCCCAGTAATGGATGTTTTGATCCCATCTAAGAAAACCATCGGCTGGAGTATGGTTTTGACCTAGGGTATTGAAAAATGATAAGCTATATAAGGTAATGAAGATCAAAGTGGTAAAGGGTGTGCAAAGTGTGCAATTGATGGTAATCTGATGAATAGTTAGATATGAAGCAATTATGCATGTTATCGGATATTACTGCTTTCCTTGATCTAAACTAAGTATGTAGAAATTCCCACTGTAGATCACCTGGTAATGCAATGTACTAAAGCGAAACACTTGATCTACTTCTACAAACAATTTAGCGAAAGCTTAATCGAACATGAGAAACATCAATAAGAACACATATAACTGATATGGAGAAATCGATCACACATAACACAGAAGAATTTACTTGGGGAAAGCCTCAGCCTAAAACCCCAACTCTGTATTACCATACAAGTGGAAATATAACCAATATTACAAAAAGAATCAGCTCAAAAGCTATCCTTCTCTCTCTGCAATACCTCTGTTGCTCATAAACAGTCAAAGACCTCTATCTAACCTCTAGTCTACCCTCCAAGCCTCCTATTTCTTTTCGAAATTTTGATTGGGGTCGAGTGCAACCACTTGTGTGAATTGGCCTCTTCACACACTCACTAACCTCTAATCCAACTACGCAGTCCTGAAGGAGATAAATCCTCATCATGGATGAGCTTCCTTTATAGGAAAAATATTCATCTAACTGATAGTACATTGTCCCTTCTCTGATCTCAACTGGGTCTCTGTCTGAACTAACATGCATGAGTTATCCATGAGTGAATACTTAATTATTTGAAATACAGTAGTTACATGCATGCAAGAATTAACTAACTAAACTCTCATTAATTTAGCAAACTATTAAATTAATCTAACTGGACTTGACTCAGTTAACTGAGCCAACTAATTACAACTCAATATTACAACTCATCCTTATCTCTTTAACTGATGGATAAATTCCTCAATTAATAGATAAACTGTTGCATGTCCTCACATAGACTTTAAGTTTGATTTTCCTTAACTAATTAACTCAAGATGAATTAATTAATTAATTTACAAACTGCTGTTAATATCAAATTCGAATTTTACTTCCTATTTTTAGTCTGGGGACTGATTAAAATAGGAATCCATCCTGAACTACCAAAAATAGAATGTTATTTTTAGCACTTCCATTTTTCATTCCTTGTTGCTCAATCCAGCACTGGTACCTAAACTGCTAGTTTTATCACTTCTATTTTTAGCATTTTTTGTTGCCATTTTCAACACTCCCTCTCAACAAGAAAGGCTTCCTCTCAAACCTAATCCTGTACCTTCGGAATGTTCTGCATGCAACACTTCTACCAAGTGTGGTTTCTCCAACAACTCTCGGAACCAAAAAAAACTCCCAATTGACCTCTCTGTTGGGCTTGAAATATACTCTGATGCTGAAACTCTACTTACTGCTAACAAGTGCTCCCTCTCTGACCTCTACGCTACTGCAACATCTCCATGCATCTCACACCATTGCACACCTCTCTATGCCATTCTGCACTGGTGCAACACACTTGTGCCTCTTGCATTGCTGCAACCTGGTAGCTCTACGCTGTCTTGGGATTCCTGCATTGTAGCTCTCTCTGCCGCTCCATCCGCATCTGTCTCTACCCAATCAGCCAATCTTGCTACTCCTCATCGGGGATCCTATAGCAAAGTTGAATCAAAGAGGTTGGGTACCTCAAGGATCCTGCCCCCATTCCAGCCTTCTTGGAACTGTCACTCCACATCGCCCCACCTCCTACCTAGAGGTATGGATGCATGTGATCCCTCTGCCCACCTGGCTCGAAATTTCCCCCTACTGGAGGTCTCTACATAAGTATATGTCTCCAATCTATCTCCTCTTGGCTTCTCCAGTTGTGGCTGCTCCACAACCTCCTGAAGCTACTTCACCAATTGTGGCTCCTCCACAATTGTCTAAAACTTCTTCTGGCACTGCATGTTGAGAGGTAATTTACTCTCCCTCTAAACCACCAAGTATCTAGCCTTTGCCTTGCTCCTCAAGGCTTTGCATGCATCTTGTACCTCAAGTGCATACATGTTCTTAGCTAGCACACCGATCTGTTTCATATTTCTCCCCGTCACGAAATTTTCTAGAAAAGAGCTGATTTTAAATCAGTGATATTTCCCTCATCCGAACTTCGATTCAGCCGATTTTTTTTTTCTTGAATTTGGGTCTTTTTCCACAAGGAATCTAGATTTGCTATTTGTTTTTGAAAATTTTGTACAAAATTTTTTAGATTTTCTCTGAAAACCCATGGCCCAAAACTAAAAACTTCAAAATCACCTCTAGTATATTGTTCACTGCTGTGATAACCTTTGCTCCGATATCATGTAGAAATTCCCATTGTAGATCACCTGGTAATGCAATGTACTAAAGAAAAACACTTGATCTACTTCTACAAACAATTTAGCATAAGCTTAATCGAACATGAGAAACATCAATAAGAACACATATAACTGATATGGAGAGATCAATCACACATAACACAGAAGAATTTACCCGGGGAAAGCCTCAGCCTAAAACCCCAACTCTATATTATCATACGAGTGGAAATATAACTAGTATTATAAAAAGAATAAGCTCAAAAGCTATCCTACTCTCTCTGCAATACCTCTGCTTCTCATAGATAGTCAAAGGCCTCTATCTAACCTCTGGTCTACCCTCCAAGCCTCCTATTTATTTGCGCAATTCTGATTGGGGTTGAGTGCAGCCACTTGTGTGAATTGGCCTCTTCACACACTCACTAACCTCTAATCCAACTACGCAGTCCTGAAAGAGATAAATCCTCATCATGGATGAGCTTCCTTTATAGGAAAAATATTCATCCAATTGATAGTACATTGTCCCTTCTCTAATCTCAATTGGGTCTCTGTCTAAACTAACATGCATGAGTTATCCATGAGTGAATACTTAGTTATCTGAAATACAGTAGTTACATGCATGCAAGCATTAACTAATTGAACTCTCATTAATTTAGCAAATTGTTAAATTAATCTAACTGGACTTGACTCAGTTAAATGATCCAACTAATTACAACTCAATATTACAACTCATCCTTATCTCTTTAACTGATGGATAAATTCCTCAATTAATAGATAAACTGTTGCATGTCCTCACATAGACTTTAAGTTTGATTTTCCTTAACTAATTACTCAAGATGAATTAATTAATTAATTTACAAATTTTTGTTAATATCAAATTCAAATTTTACTTCCTATTTTTAGTCAAGGGACTGACTAAAATATGAATCCATCCTGAACTACTAAAAATCGAATTCTATTTTTAGCACTTCCATTTTTCATTCCCTGTTGCTCAATTCAGCATTGGTACCCAAACTACTATTTTTAGCAATGTTGTTTTTATCACTTCTATCCTTAGCATTTCTTGTTTCCATTTTCAACAAAGTATGCACCCTAGAGTTTGATGATGGATTATATCCAATAGATATGAGATGACAATCATACATATGGGATGATTTGATTTGTGTTGATGGTGTCTTAACGCATGATTTTTCTTTGTATGCCAAGATCTGGGTATGTCTAAAGTTCTTTGTTGTAGCGAAGATTTGATTCTGAATTTGCAAATTTGTACATGGGTTTTATAGCCTGCAAGGCATGTACACATGCTAGGGTGGTTCTGGTAAGCTACGTACATATGGCTTTGGTTACTGAAAAGCACGTACACAGGTGGATATTCTTGAAGAAATCATGTACAAAAAGTAGGGTTTTGATGAAAAGGATGTCTGATCAATTTAATAAGTCTTGATGTGTTTATGTTGTTTATCAATGAAGTCTTCTTAATGATATGTGCTTAAACAATGATGTTTTGATTATGGATTGATTGATTAAAGAATGTTGAAGTTACCTGTTGATTGTGATCGGAGATCAGGGAAATTTCTATGATTGGTTCAGAATGATGCAATAGATCTGAGTATGATTCAGTGTTTGTTTCAGAATGGCAGGTGCGTACACACGCGAGTTCGCTACTGTAAATTAGCATATACATTTTGATAGATAGTTGGTCAGGGTTTATAATAACATGATCTAGTTTAAGTGATGTTTGATAATTTGTTTGGTATTCTGTTTACAGTGATCTGATTGTTCTCATTGATTGATTGAGTTTTGGTTGAGTTTTTGTTGATTGGGTTTGAATGATTGGTTTCTTCAGTTTGGGAAGAGATTGATGATTGAGTTACAGAGATAAGTTTTAGTTTGATGATTGATATTGAGCTTAAATGTTGGTGGTAGCTCCAGTTTGAAAATTTAATGAAACACGACCTACAAGTTATGATGTGTTGTAGCAGGTGGATCCAGTATGAAAATTTATGAAACGTGGTCCCTAGAGTCGAGGGATTTGGAGCTTCCTTCCAGTGGTAGCTAGTAAATAAGATCAAGGGTTTGGAGCTCCCTTCTAGTATGAGTTAGAGAACTAGCGAAGGTTATAGACTTCTGTAGGTTGGTGCCCACGTACTGGTATAAGTTTACGCTAGTACAAGATTCAGGGGATTGGATCTCCCTTCCAGTAAGAGTTGGAAAAGAGTGAAGGTTGTAGCCTTCTACAAGTGGGTACCTGCATACTGGTATGAGTATGTGCCTATACAAGATTGTAAAATATTTTCTTTATATTAAAAGGAAGAAAGAGACGACAACAGTAGGTGGTTTTTTCCCGCATTGGGTTTCCACCTTAAATCCTGGTGTTCATGTGTGTTTCTTATGTGTGATGGTTTATTTTGTTCTTACTTCACATGGTTACTGTATATTCAATGTTTAATTAATTATTGATGCACTGGATCAAAATAAACATAAGATGAATTAATTGAAAAGTAAGTTTACTAGATATATGCTAGTTGTCTTAAGAACAGTCGTGTACACACACGGGTTCTATTCTGTAAAGTCACGTACATAAATCAGGAAATGAATGAACGTATTGATTTGAAAATATTGATTCAACCCCCCCCCCCCACCCTTCAAATAATTTTCCCCACAATTGGAATCAGAGTAGGTCCTTTGGCAGAAGCTTGATCGCTTGAAGGAGATCCATCAAGATGGGTAGTCAAGAAGGAGTATTTTCTACCAGACCTCCTATATTTAATGGAACTAACTTTATCTTTTTGAAATTAGGATGAGAGCATACTTGCAGGCACTAGGAGCTGATGTATGGGAAATAATTGAAAGTGGACATCAAGTTCCAACTTCAATTCCTTCACACTTCAGGAAAAAAACAATATGAAACCAATGCAAAGGTTGTAAATGCCATCCTGGGAAGTTTGGACAAGATTGAGTTTGTGAAGGTAATGCAGCTGAACACAACAAAGGGAATGTGGGATAAGATTATCCAAATTTATGAAGGCAACACCAAGGTAATAAGTGCTAAACTTCAAACATTCATAATTTAGCATGAGACATTGAAAATGCAAGATTATGAAAGCATTGCAACATTTTTTCTTAGAGTAGATGAAGTTGTGATTCCATGAGAAATATTGGTGAAGAAATAAAAGATGCCTCTATTATTGAAAAGATTTTGAGATCTCTAACTTCAAAGTTCGAATCCAAAGTATCTTCTATTGAATAAATGTAGGATTTAAAAATTCTTACAATTGATCAGCTCCATGGAATATTGATAGTGTTTGCGATGAAGAAATTTGGTCCTTCAGATATGAGAGAAGCAACATTCAAAGCTACTTCAAAAGGAAAATAGAAGGAAGAATCAGGTTATGTATCAGAAGAATAATAAGCAAACTTCATAAAGAAAATCCAATTGGGTACATGAAGATTTAGAGGTAAGCTTCCTTTCAAATGTTTTACTTATGGTATATTTGGTCATTATGCTGCTAAGTTTCCCTATAAAGAAAATTAGGAAAAGGAAAAGAAGCTACCAAAATAAATAGGAAGAGGCTTGAAAACAAGAGAAGTTTTTGTACACATGAATACAGTGATGGTATTTCAAATGGTGAAGAAGGTGTTCCTAATCAAGATTGGCATTTACTTATGGAATTTGAAGATGATTCTGATGATAATTTCATTGATGCCCTAGAAGAAAAGGATACCTTTATTGAAAACTTTGATAGGAACAGATGAGATGTAGTCATAGTTATAGATGACAGCAAATATTCAAATCTGAGAGCAAACCGCTCTCTAGTGATCAAGAATGAAGAAAACATCATCAGGTATGGATTCTTGTTCAAGATCTGATCCATTTTCTTTTATATGCAATAATGATAGTGATAATGATAGTGAAACTACTGAGTTTGCACTTATGGGTAAAAGTGAAAGTAAGTCTCTTGAAGCAACAGATCAAGGAAAGATAGAATCAATGGACAATGCAGATGTGCCTATGCTAAGGAAATATAATTACCAACAATGGAAAGGAAATATGAAACAAAATCTAATGAATCCTGATGTTTAGCATCTAGTGTGCAATGGTTGCACCAAGTTTCCTCCATCAGACAAGAAAGTGCACAAGAATAGTAACGCTTTGAGTAACATCTTGTGTGGCATATCTGATTCAATATTGAATAAGGTTATGCATTATATTACTGCAAAGAAAGTATGGGATAAGTTACAAGCAATACATGATGAAGTCCCAAAGGAAGATCTCACAGGTAATCTTATATCTAACAGTGTGTCCAATATGACAAATAGAGTTGTCGATTCAAAAGAAGACTTGTTAGAAGAAATTGTTGATCTTAGAACAAAACTTGATATTGATTTGAAAACGATTTTTAATCTTAACGATAAGTTGCAGGCTTATGATAACAAGGATCATGATGGTATGGTATCTAACCAATATTGTGAATATCTTGAAGCTGAGGTCATCTCTCTAAGAGCAGACCTTGAAAAACAAATAAGTGGAATGAAGATCTACTTTAATTTTTTGAAGAAAAAGAAAATGGGTTGAAAGAAGAGATTCTAAAATTAAAACAACGAATGGAGGAAGGAAGAAAGGTTGAATAAATCATGAATAAGTAGTATCTAGAAGAGTAAAAGAAATATGAGGTTGAGTTAAATATCCTAAAAGGTAAATTAGAAGAAAAGGATAAGAATTTGTGATTTCAAGATAGTACTAAGATTTTGGATAATATTCTTAGTAGTCAAAGGTATATTACCATCAAATTTGGTCTTGGTTTTCATAAAACTATTAAAGGAGAATCTAGCTCACAAGATGAGGCAAGGAATTCTAATGAAAAATCTGAAATGCTGAACAAGGAGATAAGAAGTCAATCTAATCAACAACCAAGGAAACAAAGTTTTCACACGGAATGAGTCGATGTTGCAGACAAGATTGACCTTCCTAGTATCTAAATATATCTAGTGACAAGCAAGCCAATCAAAAACTATATTTCTCTAAATATGAAATTAAAAACAAAGGCAAACAAGTGTTTTAGGCCTACCTTGGGTCCAATGCAAATTTGTGGAAGCCTCGCTCCAAATGAGATTCCTTGAAGTCTAATTCTGCAAACACAAATAAGCAAACAAATTAAATAGCACCTGAAAATCCAATATCATAAAGAATATTCATCATAATGATCAAGGAGATTATGAAACAAACCACATAAGACAATTTTTTGAGAAAAATGAATCTGATTGTATTAATTCAAATCAAAGAAGAACTTTACAACCTGTGCCTTGATGCTGTACAAGAACCTCCCAGGGTCTGACAAGAAGTCTCCTCTACTTTGACAAGTTTCACTCACTTCCCAATGAAACCAAAAGGTATGTGATCTCTCCTCTCAAGTTTAACTAGGAAGTCCCAATTCCATCAGTGTTTACCCTTAAAAATTTTCAGCTTCTAACCTCCCCAACAACTGACCCAATGCCTTAATTTATAGTGCAATGGAGGGAAGTTACTAGGCCCTCCTTCAAAGGGATAGCTCCTCCTATCAAGGGATTAGCTCCTTCTCTTTCGGGATGCATGAACCACCTTGGAGCGAACAATCCACGTCAAAATTCCTTCTAGAAACATCTAGAATTAACCCAAAGTGAGTTTTTTAGAATAAACTTGCACCTTTTTTACTTTTTCAGGGGTATGCACCCACCCATTTACAAACAGAGCATGCAGATACGCAGGTAATATGAACAAAGAGTGCGGGCCCGCAGGAAAAAGTGAGAGAAAGTGCGGAACCAGAGTTTTATTGATTTTCAATATCTTTCTCTCATTTGCAAAGCTTGGCATGAAGAGCTAAGTTCTGAGACTTGTTTAGGAGGCCAGTATAAGTGATGATGGACCCATACTGACTGAAAATAGTCATGGTGACGATTTTTTGTGTAACAAAAGTCTTCAAACGAAATCATTTACTCCTAACTATAGAAGTGTTAATCATTTTCTCCTCTGATCAATAATGTTGAATGTTCTATATGTCATAATTTTGGACATGTTGCATCTAGTTACAGAAGTAGAATGTTTCAAGCTAATAACCGTCTCACAGAAAGATCATCAACTTCATGGTAATTTAAGTGATATTGTTTTTCTTGCAATATGTTTGGTCACAAATCCATTGATTGCAATAGAAGGAATATGAAACATATAAGATGTTAGTATTGTAACAAGTTTTGGCATGTAGCAAAAGAATGTAGGAACAAGTCTATGGATCCCTGGAGACAACACAATAAGCAGCCAAATAAGAACATTAATTTTAGAAGACCTGAAAAAGATGGATCCACCAATAAGAAAGATAAATAAGAACAAATGTGGGGTATTACTCTCTTCTCATTTGAAGATGAAGAGGAACGATACATAAATAGTGGATGTTCTCATCACATGATTGGACATAAGAGTAAAATGGAGAATCTCAAGAAAACCAGCATGGCAATGTTATTCTTGGAACTAATGTTTCACCAAAATTAATGGGACAAGGTAAATCCATAATTAATAAAATTAGAGCATCAACTAATGCTATATTAGTTCAAGGACTAAAGAAAAATATTCTAAGTGTAGGTCAAATGGAAGATAAGGGAAATATAATTGTGTTTACATCAACCAAGTGTCAGGTTATGAATGAAGTAACTGGAAAATTCATAATAAGAGGATATAGAAATTGAGACAAATTACATGTGTTTGAAGATTTGAATTCTCATAGAGATGAGAAAGGTTCAAACTTAGAGTAAAAGAAGATGGTTCCTATTGCAAACTCTTATTCTTAAATGAATATTTCTTACATTGACTGCAGAATGGTGAGAGGTACTTGACCTCATGAAAATAGAAGATAATTATCAGGTCCTCAGGATCGGTGATATGTAATCTCATAGGGAGTAATACATGTTGATTCCCATGGTTGTTTTTTATTTTGACACTGCTTATACTACTGACAGTGGCTCTGGTGTAGTAACAGTGCAAAGGTACCAATAGAATAGAATCAGGGGGAGCCAAAGGTGTGAAATTTCAGTATTTCACTTTCTATACGTGGATCCTATGAAGCAAAGTCGCATGTATTCCCGAGTTTTTAACTGAACAATTGTGTATATCTTGTTTTGATGAAGAATCAGTGGGACAGTCTCAGGAGAAGGGTATGATATGCCTCAGTCTATTATTATGTGGCTTTCATGATTCTAATGGATGATGGTTATAGTCTGTTGATGCTATTTAGAAGCACTTTTATCCCTTATAAGTTGTTGATGACTTGATGGATAAATGGTTGATGGTGATGCTTTGATGATTCTCACTGATATATGAAATGGTGTGATCAGATATGACAGTGAAAAATTGGCACAGGTTCAGGGGGAGCATTTTCTATGTTCTAATAATGCATTGTTGGCATTATGTTTTCTTTAGAAGTCCTTAGTACATAATGATGCTTATGTTTCCGAAATGTTTAAATGATGCATCATGTTCTGTTGCGGTCATAAGTTGCTTACGATGAAATCATGGATGATACTTCTGTTGCTTGAGTCACATAGTTATTATGATGCTATTGATCAGATTTATGATGCATATGGTACATATGTTATGTTGCTTACATGGTGATCTTCTGATCAGGTGCTCAAAATTATTCTCAAAAATCAAATTTGTCATAATGGTGTGGAACCTGAACAATCTCGTATTTCTCGTCATCTTGAATCTAGTGCAACTCATTTCACACAAATCAGACACCGTATGGCTTCAGAAACATGTTATGTTCACTTTGGAAAATAGGTAAATTTTTTGAAAAAAAGGGGATAGCCCAATCAACAATCTATACTGCTGATTAGGCTGCTTAGTTGGTGCCGACTGTGTAGCTGAGGTGGCACTATAATCTCATCAGTGAATGGTTGAGTGCCATGTGGCATGTTCGTACAAGCATGAGTTGGCAGGATTCTATTAGT
The DNA here is from genome assembly GCA_000404065.3 of Pinus taeda. Taxonomy (NCBI): domain Eukaryota; kingdom Viridiplantae; phylum Streptophyta; class Pinopsida; order Pinales; family Pinaceae; genus Pinus; species Pinus taeda. Next base: position 80,146 of record APFE031703124.1, read on the forward strand.
TGAAGGTATACAGGTGGACCAATGAGAGGGTGACACGTGGAAAATACAGAGGCCGCTACGTGCCCTCTCAAAGGTCAAATAAAAATTTATGTGGGGAGCTCGGGGTCAAACCTACAACCTCACCCACAACAACACCAAGATTTACTACCACGCTCGTAGGTTGGTTCATAACTAACATATCACAAGTGGGTCGACATTAAATAATTGGCCCCAAAACAAGTTAGGGTTACGATGTGATGATCGCAATCACACATTGCAGAAGTGAGGTGTTATGGAATTGACCCCGTCAGGATCAGGTTACGATTGTGATATTGCAATCGCATATCGCACAATTCAAAGTTTTGTTATATATTTTACCCTAGCTCCACCAATTGCGACATATTCTGGATGCGATACAAGTTATACTATAGTTGATAGTCCTTCATGTCTTCTGCTTATCGCAATCAAACATCGCCCACACTGCGTTCACAAACCATAAGACCTGCCAGTTCTCGCCGGTTGTGATTTGCGATGGGGTTGTCGGTGTCGATAGTTTATGACTGGAACCATCACCTTAACCATCGAACCTAACCATATTGCATATGACCACTCAGCTTTAATCGCGAGATAGATGAGTTCGTTTGCGGGACCACCAATTTTGGTGCAACTGCCAGAATTAACTCTAGATAATGAATTTAACTGGCAGTTAGCCAAATTTGGAAGAGGAAAATGTGGAAAGACTGGTAGAAGTCATAACTAAGGCAATTTTCAACCAAATGAGGAGTAAAAAGAGGTTAGGGTACCATTTTGGAGTATTTTGGACTCATTGGAGCAGGTTTCAGAAGCATTTGAACATTGTAAACACATATTTTTACACTTTTGAGCATAATAGAGAGGCCTAAGCCATTGGAAGTTAGACCAAGGAGACGTAGCCCATGAGGGGTGAACTCCTTTATCATGTTCCTATTGTAATGTGTTTTTGATGATGTTCTGTACATGTTTATGTTGTTGTTTAATCTCTTATTTATGTTAAACTGCTCATAAAATTAACATAAAAACTCATCATTTCACTTGCAAAAATTCATGAATCCTTAAGCACAATGAAAACATTTTGTTTCTAATATGAAAAGGATCTTAGCATAACAATCTAATATTCTAAATAATATCATCTTCATAAGTTCAAGGAGATGAATAGAGATTGATTATACAACCTCATTATTTGATGAGTGCTGCTCATTAATTTTATGTTGTTGTCATGCATGATGTGCATATGGTGCATCTATGGATGATTATTCCTATAGTTCTTGGCTCTCACATGGTATATTGTTTCTTTTGATGAGATAAGTTACTAACAATTTTGTCAAATGATGGAGAGCTCATGGTTTTATTTTCTCATTTAATGAGTAGAGAGATGAATACTACTATCTCTATGATGTATGAACTACAAATAAGGATCTTATGGATGATTTTCATATTGATGAAGTGATGTTAGTATGATAGTTCTTCTTGGATGAAGAAAATGGGCCAAGAGAATGGTGTTACTATAGGTTTCATGAAGACATGGATATTTGGAGACATGGCATACTTAGTCACATATTGATGATGTTAAGAAATGATGAATATTTCTCCCTAGATTACTTTATGATGATAGAATTGGTTCTCACATATGTTGATTATCATGATTGATGCTTATTAAATATGGGATGTTAGAAAACTCCCTAGTGATGACACATGTATGATATATTTGGGATTGTTGTGGAAAGAACATGTAGCTCTTGCTATGATTATTTGATGATGATATTGTTGTCTTTGATGATGACTATGGTACTTACACATGTACATGATATGATATGGTCATTACTACTTGGAGATATGGCATATGCTTAATTCATGCATGAAAATCTATGCTTTGATGAACATGGATTAAGGATTTTTCTACGAAGGGAAAAAGAGAAAGTTGGCCTTGATGAGGTCAAGAGGATGAGTTGATAGCAAAAAATATTATGCTGCATACTTGGTCACAGGTTGATGATATTGAAGCTACATTTCCTTATCTTGTGAATTGATGATGGACATATACAGGTTGTTGTTAGATCCGACAATCCTCTAGTGGACAAGAACAATCTCCCTAGATCCTAAATGGAAACTAGAAACAATCATGACAATTGAATTGACTCTTTCACTAAGTTGAACTTGTTCGAATTATAAGCAGTATAGCTAATGTATGAGCCTCTTACCTATTTCACAAAATGCCTGATAAAGATTCCTTGTTGTGACTTAATGCAGTTCTTCAATGCTTGATAAGACCTGCAAACATAGACCATAAAAGGATCAAAAGCACATGTGATATAATAATCCAAACAACTTAGCCTAATGATCAAGGAAATTAGGGATTGAATTTTCCTTAATAAACATTATAAAAAATTGTAAACCATTCATCATTCACATAAGACAAAATCAATGGGAGAAAGTGTTCATTTGTATTAATTAGAAAATAAGAGGAGCCTTACAACCTTCACCTTAGTGTCATGAGGTCCCTCCCAAATGCCTTCAATCTCCTCCTTAGATGACAAGATTTCCAATCTCAAACCAACAACATAAGTTTGTCTTATCTCTATTCTGACCTCCTCAATCCCTCTACCCTCTAGTCATTTTATTGGCTAAGAGGAAGAAGTTTCAGATCCATGAGAGAAGGATGATACTCATTTATTGATGGAATAGGTTACCACGAGAAAATGCATGGATATGCATCTTTTGAGGGTTATAGTTCGAATAATCATCATCTAGAAGCTTTCAGTTGGGAAATATGCGACCAACTATGTTTCTAGAATGTACTTTTTATTTTTACTTTCTATAATTCACCTGCGCGGGTTTATAGTGATAGAAAGAGCACAGCTCTGCACTGTTCTCATAGTCAATTTTAGCGCATGCGCTGGAAACTCTAGAGAAAATGGTACATGTGGAAATTATCAAGATGTGACAGCTATTTAACTCAAATTTCTCATGTACTTCAACATATTTTGGGTTGTTTAACTTCTGAGGCAGTTAGTTCAAACATGTTCACGGATGGTAAAAATATCCATAAATTGATCAAGTGTCATGACGACAAATTGACATGTAACAGATTTCCCCCTAAAGTGTGAAGTCTATAAAAGCAAGTTTGAAGATTGAATCACATTATCATTCCAAGGATCGGATTAGAGGCAATGGTCGGAAATTTGCAAGGAACATAATGCAAATATATATTAAGAAATCATCTTTGAGGTAACCATTCCCATACTCAGAGTAAAGAAAACTCAATGAAAAACCATGGAAAAACTAAGATCATATAAATGGTAGACACAGCATGGACAAAGCCTCATATCTACATAATCATGAATATAAAATTTCCTCGCAACTTGGATTGATGAAACTAGATTCAGGGTCTTGACCTCCATCTCTCGATCCACAGTATGATTCTAACCATGCGAGTGAATGTCTCAAAGTTGAACATGGCAGAAACCACTTGATTACCGGTCAATGATGTGAACCGTTAACAAGCACGAGAGAAACCACCAATAATGAAAATGGCTCTCAAGGTACTCCTAGTACAATCTATGAAGTGCGAATAAGTGATCTAAAGTTGAACACTCATAGAATCATTCGATCGAAGGCCAATGATTAGAACCTGTCATGGAAAGCGAGAAACCTGACATTAAGGCATGTAGGTTTCAAGACACTGAAGGTTTCCAAATCAACTTCCTAGATAATGAGTTGAAGTCGATAGGAAGCGATTCATCATAGGAAAGCCTATGACATGAAACATGATATCAAGTTTTGAAAATTGTTTGCAAGGACTAACTCAAGGATGGTCGACACAAATGAAGGCATATAATTTGCAAAGGGTTTTGAACTTAGGTTGAACTTCTCTTGACACATAACGACACGACAATGACTTGGCAACTTTTGACTTAATGATAATACCCAAAACCATGCAGAACTTCAATGAGGTTTGATTAATTGTAAGGCAAATGGATTTCCCAACCTGGAAATGAATGTGACAGAGCGTCGTGTTCAAGAGTGACATGCTACCTTTTAAAACTGGAAATGTAAAATGGAAATCTTCCCCAATTTTCCCCATTACTGGAAAGTACCTCTTTATTTTTTACAAGCTTAAGGAGGATAACATATGCTTGGACTGTAAGCTCATCCTTCGGATGAGTCCATCGAAGTATTTTTAATGAACCCTAGGAAGGAGTGGTCCAGTCTTGTCATGCTTAACGAGTCCTATACTATTTAATTTTTATGAGTCCAGTAAAGGGGTAACTCGATGTTGTTTTATTTTAAGAGTTTGAAAAAGACACAAAAAGGAAACTCATTCATTTCTTTTACCGTAAAATTTTCACAAGCCTAAAAAAAGTAAAGCTCGATGTTTTTTTATTTTTAGAAAGTCGGAAGAAAAACATAAGTAGACTCCATCAGGTTCTTTTTCATCAGTTTAGTATCTCAGGTCCAAAAAAGGATAAAATAATACAAGAGATAACTCTATTGATCATGGCTGGTCAACGTATACTTTTTTTGTAAACAGCCTTGACTCAGTCTGTAAAAGGGGTAAACCTATACTGAGCAGATGATTGTTCATTTACTTTTACGAGTTCAAACAATCAAGTACTCGACAATCTTTTCGTTTTGAAAGAGTCTAAAAAGGGCTTAAAAAAGACTCCATGATTTTATCTTTTCGTAATTTTTTAAGAGCATGAAAAGTGATAAAAGTCAACTAAAATGTAAAAAAAGATTCATCTTAACTCGGAAACGATCCTGCACATTTAAACTCAATAACTCATCATAACTGCTCAAAAGGGGCATTTTCCCTCCCAAAAAGGGTGCAAAACATAAATTTTTTTATTTTTTTAAGTTTCAAAAACTTATGAAAGTGGGAAAAATTAATTTGGTTTTACCATTTGTGCTTTCACTAGTTCAGAGCAGAGAGAGGAGTTTTTACCATCAAACATCCCAGACTGATTTTGAGCCAACTGGTGGACAAAATCGAACACTATTTCTTCTAGGTAGAATATCTCTCCATAACTTAGCTTTTTATCCATTTAATTTTTCATTTTATATTTTAATAAAAAAACTTTGTTAAAAAATGTGCCCTCGGTCCTGTGCGGGTTTTATTTCAATCGGGCCCGCGCAGTCCGATAAAATTTTCCACACATAAAATCTTGTCTGGCACGGAATTATGTGGGAAAAATCCACAGTTGCACCCTATCCATAAAGGGTGGGCTGCGCAGGCACTGGGGGCTAATTTTTAAACAAGTTTTTGGCCATAAAAAATATGAAACGAGTTTTAAAAATGTTCCTAACTTCTTTAAAATGTTCATTTCAGGTCATTTGATTTCTCAAAATGGAGTGGAGGGAAAGAGAGCATGAAGCCAATGATTTGGCAGCTTTGGCGAATCTGACCAATTTACAGGCTCTCAGGACTTGTGGCCTCCTGAAATGTTGGCTTATCCCTATGATGAAGGCCCAAGTAGATCTGATGATGTGGTTGGTGAGGACTTGGAATGTCTAGGAACAGTGCTTTGTGATCGCTAATCATTGCCTCACCATTGACTCCGATGACATCTATTTCCTGACTATGTTATCTCATTGAGGAGTCGATCTTTCACTATTTGGATAGAGATAGGGGGGAGATACTACTGATGGATACCTATGACGCTTTTGCAGGGGTGCACCACCCAAAGATGGATGGATTGACATTCAGTCCATCAAACTTTTACCCTTGATGACCATTTATTTCACTGTTTGCAAATTGTGTGGTAGTGCTTCCCTTCATCTAGCCACATGGGCACAGATGCAGATGACCGTGGAATGCTAGGAATCCATGGTATACAACTGGTGCGAGGCAATATTGGTGAACATGAAGTGCTAGTTAACTAGGTGCAAGAATGGTAAATTGAAGAATTTTGGTTATGGTGCCATTCTTATTTCTTTTTCCCTAGACAGGGCTCCTATTCTTCAGCCATAGCAAATTCTGTTAGACAAGGGGAGTTCGAGGGATCCACGCATGATGAGGTGGGTTGCATTGACGGCACACCATGGAGGTGATGGGCCTGTAGTGAGGTATACGACATAGTTTTTTGACTAGTTGGGCTAATAGATTGTCCTGATCGAGGAATTTCCGTATGCCAAGATGGATTACAGAGGTGATCTTGATATCCCACTTCCTGTCGAAACTCAGTGGGGTGATCTAGGTAAGATTTTCTCCTTTTGTTATATTTTCAAATTTTCAATTTTTTTATATTTTTTTTTTATCTTCAAAGGCTAATCATTCGAAACGTGTGTGGAGATGTGGGTCTAACCCAACCAGTTGAGCTGAGATAATACAATAGACGAGGTGAGAAGCCTATAGTAGCTGCAGCAGCTAACCCAGAGGTAGAGGACATCCTGATAGAGTTGGAGCACAAACTTGATAGGTTGACTTCCAACATCCCAGAGACTGGGGTTAATGACATTCCACGTGCTTATCAAAGGCATAGAGTTGGGGTTCCAAGGCCTCTCAGACGTTTGTTGCGTCAAGTTTCCCGTGCTATCATGTGTTATCATGAGCATCATCATGCCTAGCTGTTCTAGTTTCTAGCACCATTTTTTGACTTTTTGGTGTCATCATATTTGGAAAATAAAGGCCACAGGCCCTTGTGTCCTTGGATGACATATTTTGTAGACACACCCAAACTCTATTTTAATGAAAAACCTACTACTTTTTACCAATGTTTATCTTGATCAACGTATGAATGAATATTGTTTTTAATTTACATATGTTGAAAATGTGCATTTAACACATGATTTTCCAATACATTTGCTAATGTGTTTAAATATCTTGGAATGTGTTGATATTCGATGTAATCAAATTTCCTTTCCAAGAGACGAACTTGTAAAGATACTCTTAAAATGGTTGGACTCCTTACTGTATAGACACCATTTAAATGTAATACCACGAGCTGCAAATCTAACCTAATGATCAAATGACGGATACCAAATGTGATGGAATTAGCTAATAGCTCAATGACTGCACTATATTTTTCTATATTGTTGTTTGACCGAGACATATTCCGTGAATAGAGACTAGCTCATCATTGGTTGAATATATAACCAGGTTGTGGAAGAAAGATTTTGAGTACTACGGCTAGCACCATCAACAAAGCCAATGTAAGTTTGTTGACATCTGAAAATCAAGTCTAAAAACAAGATAAGCAGGAGAAGTAGTAGAAAATGTAAAAAAAACATTAACTTGCACACATACCCAAAAATGGTAAATAATGTAAAAATATTCACCAAAATTTTATGCAAAAAATACCTCTTTAGGTAAAAAATATTTTTGGGTTTTCCCAAAGGAACACCATCATAATTAACCAGCTCATATGCACCTTTAGCTAATATGCATTTTATGATGTAAGGGCCATGACACATGGGCTCGAATTTCCCTGTGCGTAACTTGTCATGAGCTTGATCATAAGCCAAGACTAGGTCATCTTTTGAATATGTACGAGTATTAACATTTTGATCATATTGGGCTTTGACACATTTCTGGCGAGATTCGCTAGCCAATACGTCATTACAACGATTTTCATCTAAATGAGCTAAATGTACAAACCATTCTTCATCTACAGAGGTAGCAGGTAATAACTCGATAGCTAGCTTGAGGGATGGGATTTCACATTCAATAGGTAATACCACTTCCAAACCATAAACAAGTTGGAAAGGAGTAAAATTGTGCGATGTTTTTATAGTAGTACAGTAAGCCCATAGTGTTGAAAAGAGCATAGAATGTGAGTTTCCTTTATGCGTACCAACTATTCATTTACTCATATTGGTTAAAACTTTATTGACAACTTCGACCTGACCATTAGCTTGTGGATAATACAGAGTAGAGCTATCATGGCAAAGCACAAGTTGTGTGGATAGTTTGACCATCATAAAATTACGAAAATGACTACCATGGTCCATAAAAATAGCTTGTGGGACACCGAACCGAGCAATTACATGATTGAAAATGAGAATGGATACAATTTCGCCGTTATCTCTATATGTAGGCATCACCTTGGTCCATTTTGTAAATTAATCAACTGCAAGGATAATGTATCCATGCCCCCTGACTGAGTGAGGGTTACATATGACAAATTCAATTCCCCATTTGGAAAAAGGATAAACAACAATTATACGGTGAAGAGGAGCTGGAGGTGCTCGCATTTTGCGATCACAGATTTGGAAATTATGGAATCTGCAGACTGTAGTAATGCAATCTTTAAACATTGACGGCCAAAAATAACCAGCACATAATATCTTTTGGGCAGTAGCATACCTAGACATGTGATTGCCACACACTCTAGAGTGGGATTCATTTAATTTTTTTTCGACTTCTTGAAAAGTTAAACAATGTCGGAATACAAAATAGGCACCACGACGTAAAGAGTGTCGCCAACAATATTGTATTGTTGGGATTGGTATCAAATTCGCCGACTATTAGTTTTGGATAACTCGAGCCTAAAATTTTGTGTTTGGAGATGTACAATGATGTCTCCATACCACGGATCTAATGTACTAATAAGAAAGAGAGATTCATCAACAAAAGAATCTTCTGCTACAATTTCTATATTAGTCTGGGGAAAGTCACACAATAGTTCAACGAAAATCAAGGATTTCTTTGATTTGGAATTTTCAAATTCTAAATCAAGCTCTTTTAAAATAACTATCCACTTCAATTATTTCCCCCTAGCAATTGTTTCGAGAGTATGTACATCATAGCGTTGCAATCTGAAATGACATTTGTTTTTCGGAGTAGTATATAGTGATGGAATCATTGAACAACTTGCATAGCTACCAAGGCTAGCTTCTCCACATGTGTGTATTTAATCTCAGTTTTAATGAGACTCCTACTCAAATTGTAAATCACATGTTCATTGCTAAAATCATCCTCTTGGACTAACACCATGCTAATGGTGGCATCAGATGCAGCTAAGTACGAAAAGTAGTCTCAATGATAATCTGGTGGATGCAGTAATGGTGCATTAGTCAGTGCATGTTTTAATGCATCAAATGATGTATCAACAAGATCATCCCAAAAAAATGGAATACCCTTTTTCAACTGTCGATTAAAACCCTGGGTTAGTTCACCATAATTGTGGATGAATCTATGCAAAAAGTTTCCCTTCCCTTGCAAACTTTGGAGTTGAGTAAGGCTAGAAGGAGTAGGAAAATTCAAGATTACCTCTACCTTGAGGGGATTGACATGAATGCCTTCCTTTGAAACAATGAAACCTAGAAGTCGACCTGATTATACACAAAAAACACACTTGTACGGATTCAAGTGAATATTGTAGTGTCTGCACCTAATGAAAATTGTTTTTAAGTGAAATGGGTGATCCTACCATTTCATAAAATGAACCGGTAGGTCATCTAAATAAGGTTGAACAATATGCTTGATATTGTGGAACGCATAAGACATTTCTCGTTAAAAATTTGCGCCAACATTTTTTAAGCCAAATGGGAGCTTGCGATAAGCAAAATTTTCCCATGGGCATATAAACAAAGTTTTATATTGATCGATAGGGAGTATGTTTATCTGATTGTAGCCAAAAAATCCATCCATAAATAAAAAAAAATCATTTCTAGCACAATTATCGACAATTTGGTCGATATACAGAATTGGATAATTGTCCTTGGGCCAAGCTTTATTGATATCTCGGTAATCAACACATACTAGAATAGTTCCTTGATTTTTATTAACGGGTACAATATTTGATACTCAATTGGTTAAAGGAACAGGGTAAATAAAACCTGCTTTCAACAATTTTTCAACTTCAGTTTTGATGGCAGTAGCCTTTCATGGATGTATAGGACGTAACTGTTGTATAACTGGCCTAACATCTGGATAAGTTTTTATTTCATGTACAACAATGCTAGGGTCAATTCCTAGCATTTCTTCATAGGACCAAGCAAAAATGTTAGGGAATTTATGAAATAGGGCTTTGTAACTTGAAATGTCTTCTAACAACAAGAATCTCCACTACGAATATTTTCAGTTATTCCTGGTTTCACTGAGATATCTATAAGTATCATTTCCGATATGTTCCCTAAATTCTATTCAAAATTGGAAGAAAGGGTAGATATTGGACATTGAGGATCATTAAGGGTCTCAAATGAAAACATATATGAGAAATTATTCTTAATTTTTTCAAAGGATGGCAAGACATTTTAATGATGATGAGTATTGTCCCATGGCATTTCGTCCAAGGTTAGTACTTCCACAATCCCTTCATTAGTTAAAAATCTGTGTTAAAAGGATCGGGCATAGAGATTGGTTCCAAGCGTGACAAATGAAAATATTCGTTAATAATTGTATTCATTCGATCATTATCAGATGTTGATGGGCTGGAAAAATACTGAACGGCCTCATAGGATAACTCAAAAGGGCTATGAGACATTTCATTTCCATATAAGATCATTTTTTATTCTGAAGGTACTTTCCACGGATCTCCCGATTCGAAAGTACTTGATGTAATCACATTAATGTGGGCATCATTATGAGTGAATTTGGGTGGAGTAAACATGAAAGTTCCCATCAAAGATGAGTCTTTGAGTAGACCAACACCAAATTCCTCATATGGAGTGGTCGATTTTCCAACAAATGGGATACTACCAGTGGAATTAGGGTCTGAGGTATAGTAGGATAATTGATCTACTTTCAAAATTCTTCCTTTGTAAAGAAACATAATCATCTTAAAATATGATAAGACTACTGTCGCCATGGCATAAGTCCAGTTCCAACCAAGCAAAAGGTTATAGTCAAGTTGTTTTTCCCTCTAATTTGATTGTCAAATCATTCAAAAGCCCATACAAACGAAAACCTCTTCCATCACAGGCCTTCAAAGTTGTGGGAGATTGATTGATTGTTGGAGAACCCAAGGCTTTCCAATAGGCAATGGAAATAATGCATCTCGATGCTCCTTCATCAATCACTGTTCGAAAAACTCGTCGAGTTTTGATGTGAACTGATATCTAAAAAGTTGGTTGGTGCAGGAGATGCGGGACATGATTTTCGAGATCGAAAACAATCAATGGGAGTCTTGAGGATCTAATGCTCCTATTGCTAATAATAATAATTTCCTTTTTGATAGGCAAGTTTGTATCACTTCAAGGGCAGACATGGCCGAAGGTGGCATAGCCAAATATTCGACGATATTATAGTTTTGGGCAACCCTCACATGAGGATTAAAAGTTGACTTACAAAGCATACCCTTAGGAGGTGGACAAATTATCATATCAGGGTTTGTTTTTTCAATATGTAATGGTTTAGAAGAAGGAGGAGTAGATGTGGAAGTTTGACCAGGTGAACTGGAGTCATCTCCATCTTCAACGGGACTCTTTTGTGTAATCTTTGGATCTTGTTTCTACCATAACTATAGAAGACATCATCATAATATGTACCAATGTAGATGAGGAGGATTGGTCGTGAGAGACCGTTTTGTTGTCTTGTGGAGGAAAAGGATCCTTCAGAATAACGGGTGTGGGTGAACTTTTGACGAATTTGGAAACTTCGGCCTAATGAGGGCACTCCTTCGTGTAGTGATCTTCTTCACAAATATTTAAGCAAGGATATCGAGGTTTCCTCTTTTCATCAGACAGTTCATTCTTGTTTGATTTATCCTTAGAATGTTTGTCTTGTTTAGTTTTTCCTTTTCCATTTTGCTTATTTATGGATTTCTTACCCTTTCCAGTAGATGAATCTATGATGTTAATTTCTGAAGTAATTTTGGGATAAGGATATTCATCAAGTGAATAAGATAGAGCCAAAACCTGAACTTTCTTAGAATTTTTCTTTTTGTTCTTAGATTTCTGGCTCACAGAACCAATCATGCCATCAACGACATGTGATCTTGGAAGAGGTGGATTATTTGGGGTAAATCGGGGTAAATCTGGGATCCTTTCATACAAAGTACCGGATTGAGTATAAACAAGATCAAGGTGTTGAGAATGGGCAATTATTTGTTCTTCAGTTACAACACCTCCTTTGGCCACATCTTCAGTTATTATGGGTAAAAGATATTTTATAAACCATTCGGCCAAAATCTCGTACGGAATGTAAAATTTAACCAAGCGATGCCTTCGTCTCGATTCGTGAATGTGATATGAGATATGGGTTGACATTGACTGCTTTAAAGAAGTTAAAAGTTCAGTTCCATTATCATATCGAACGGGAAACTGAAAATGGTTCAAAAAGGATGTAGCAAGGGCATTAAATGTATTGAAGGAAGCACATGACAAGTCTACATATTGTTGGTGCCTTCATTTAATTTTGTAAAGGTTTTGATCAATTTTGGTTGACCACGGAACAAGGAGGAAATAGGTGGTAGCATCGGTTAGCTTGCGGGGGAGTTAGCTGGACAGAAGGGCAAGAACAAGAAGTTGTGGAAGGGTTGCAACAAGGTGGAAATGGAAGACAAAGGCAGCCAAGTGGGCAAGAAGGAGGAGGAACAACCGAGGGAAAGAATAGTTGAGCAGGAATTGGCAGTCCAGGTGGAAGAGAGAAATATAAAAGGAGAGGGCCAGTAAGGAAGAGGTTGTTGTTAGTTGGCAAGGCTATTGAGGTTGGCATTGCGAAGAGGATAGTGGTTTCAATATTTTGATACCAGAAGACAGGAGTTCAGCTGAGTAGGATCTTTGGGATTGAGACCAAGCCCATGAGTCTATACATGCCTATTCCTTATATTTACTTGCGGCAAATGTTGAGATGTATTGTACTGTTTTACTGTTGAATTAATGAAAAGGAAAGTCCAGACTGGTTGGGAAGTATAATGTGTTTAAGCATATATTATGTGATGACCTATTTAAAATTTTGTAACATCCTATCAAATGCATGCATTTAGTAGTTTTTGTGTATTATTTATGGTATGTTGTTATCTCTATTATGTGTGTAATTTTATTCATCTGTTATTGGTTGATGCTTCGATAGATGCTCCCTTGAGTTCATGACAAACCCTTCTTACTTCTAGTCGTGGCACGCCTCGGGTGAGACTCCTTACCCCTTGGGTAAGGTGAAAATCCCAGCGTCGACCTAGACTACAACGAACCACTATTGGCTTCCTGTACTTGAACCCAGGGTCTTCCCCTGATGACTCTTTCATGCCAACAAATGGTTCCATTGTTGGGACCTAAAGTTACAAGAACTAGTTCAGAACATGGTGTCGATGATATTCAAGAAGGATATTAGGGATTGGTTGAATCATAAGATATATTAGTTTGTAGCAGAAAAATCTGTCCACAGGAATCAACTGATTGGCAAGGTGAGTGAAGGGATTTTATATGCCGATGGTATTAATTACCAATATGAGATATTTTGGTGCAAGTTTCCAGAAGACTTATACAATTGTTTAAGAAGACTGAACGGGAAGAATCGATTAGGGAGGTCGATGACAGTTTGTTGCCATTAGACTCCCTTAGGTATGGTACTGCTTCAGTAGTTAGACAATGATCTAACTAGAGCAGTTGACTTTTGGGTAAAGAACATGATGGAGGGATATATAGTTGAGTTTGTTGTCGAGAGTTGTCAATCCTTCTCAAAGGAAAAAGAAATGTTTGGGTCCGAATTAAGAGGAAGGTTGATGAGGGAAGTACCGATGTGGATTAAGATGTTTATGGTAGAAGAAGTACTACTTCCCTCGCCCACCACGGATATGGTAGCATAAAACCCCAGTACCGGGGGAAGGACCCAAGGGGGGGAAATGCTGTCGGTTGGGGAATAGAGATGCTACTGAAGGGATAGATGTGGAAGGGTTGAAGAAAGCTAGAGATGTTAGAGCACAGAGGAGAGCACTGCTAGCAGATAAGTGGCAGGAAAGGGTGGTTCAGACTCTGAAGAAAAGAAAGAAGGGACCACACCAAGTAGGAGCGGTGTTGGGAAAACCCTAAGATAAAGGGGGGGAAAGGAAGGTATAGGACAGAAAAATATCGGCGATAGGAAGTATGAGAGCCAGAAAGATGGAGAGGGCCCCGCCTTACAGGTTGCAGGAGGAATATTGCAAGGGAAAATGCCGAGTAGGTATGAAGAGGAGAGAGAAGAGGACATGGGTGATGTTATGAGAAGGTTATTTGACAAAGGAGAAGCATCCATTAGAATTTAGTAGCAATACCCCCGAGACACAGGTAGCGTCTCTCCTAACCTTCCCCTGGTACCTTATTACAATCCAGAGAAATTTGTTATTAAATTAGCCAAGGCAATACGGGTACACAATGCGCACGAGAAATACAAGGTCAGTTTTAATATTGGAAGCAACAAGGGAACCAATAGTATTAGTAACTTGGGGCTACAGGGATCCCAACAACTAGGGAACAAAGGATTTGTGTTGCTAACTCATACCCAAGTTAGTATGGTGGAATATTTTACCAGATATCCAGATTTTGCGAGGAGGGGAAACAAGGATTTGGAACAACACTGGTATCTGTGCGAAGCTATTTGGAGAGCACGTCAGAATCCAGACAATGTCCAGACAGTGGAGTTCTAGACCTCACTAAGGGAGAGGGCTCTACATTGGTTTATAAAATGGGTGGAGAAGAACTAGAATCCCATGATAGACGATATCAAGAGAGGATTTTTGCAAGAATTCGAAGTACCCTAGACGGATCAACAAGGGCTATCGTAGTTGTGGGAGATCAAGAAAAAAGAGGGCAATATGGATTGGTAACTCATGCAAAGGTTTAAGGATGCCATTGCTAAGCTGAGTTACACTCTGGACCTGAATCACCAGTGGGACTAGTTTATCAAGGTGCTCTTGCCCCTAACTAGAATGCCATTGACGCAATAGAAGATTGGAACCCTCTAAGATGCTTTGGAGCAAGCATCATACATAGAGGCCATGGCTAGACATCCTCATGAATATCGGGGAGGGACGGGTTTGCAAGGTCTGTTGTTCATGGGCCTTCAAAATCAGATCACAACTTTAATAGAGAAGCTGAAAGATCTTCAACCAGTGCACCCAGCCAGACCCAACGTATGGTGCACCCACTGCATGGTGGAAGGAAATGTTGTGACAGAATTCTTGAGGTTGCAAGGAATTAATCATCTGGGGGAGTTGCGGGGTTGTCAGTGACCCCACCTACTGCAGGAGTTACGGTATTAGGAGCGCAAGGGTTTTTTCTGGGACGGAATAACCAAGACTATTGTGAGATATGTAGATTGTATGGATATCTACCACGGATGTGCCTAATATTTCAGAAGTACTCCAACGTCCCCAATAACAACTACAGTGAGTTCTGTGCATCTACAACACATCACACTGACCAGTGTTGAGCATTGGATGCTCCAGTAGAGTGGCTGGACCGATCTATGTTCAGAATTAATGAGTTGAACTGAGGAAGACAAGGAGGAAATGGGAGAGGAGGAAGAATGGGAGGAAGAGGCCCCATAAGGTGTTACAACTGTGACCAGGAAGGACATGTCACTAGGGAATGCCTGCTGCCTAGGAGACCCTGGTGCTCACAATGAAGGGTTAATACCCATGCCACAGAGGATTGCCAGAAACTCATTGTAAAGTGGGAAGAAAGGACCAGACAGAGGGGGGCTAACCTGGTTAATGTTGAACCTTATGCCGACAATGGTCTTCCCACAACTAATATCAATATAGTCATGAGAGGAGGAAAGAAGACAGGGGGAGGACCATAGCACATCGAACCCACCCTTGATTGTTAAAGCGACATATCCAAAGAAAGTGTATCAGCCTAAGCGCCAAAAGTAGTACTATCATGAACTAGCTAAGTTGTTTGAGGGGATGACCGAGAGGAGGGAAGACCATAGACCAAATGGCCACGTGCTTGATTGTAACCAACCGATTAAAGAATGGTTTAAACTATTCTTGAAGATTGTCGAAGATGAATACATGTTGAAGGAATTGCGAAAAATCTTAAAAGTTGCATTATTAGTAGAAGAAGGGGAAGTGGAATGATCACTTTCCAACTTACCATAAAATAATTCCAAAAGGGTAAGTGAAACAAGAAAAGAAGCAAGAACGAATTTTGAATTAATGCTTAGGTTGCGGGATTCTAGATAAGGGACACAATGCTAGACTTGGGATTGGATGTAAACATCCTACCCAAGAAAACGTGGGAGGAATAGGGAAGCTGCAACTAAAATACTCACCAATTCAACTAAGAATGGCGAACCAATATTGTATACTACCCATTGGAAGGTTAGAAAATGTGGAAGTGGATGTAGCTAGGGTGAAGACGCACACTGAATTCGAGGTAATTGACATAATGGGAGATAAGGACCCATATCTAGCACTCCTTGGGATCGATTGGGCCTATGAAAACTATGTCGTTATTGACCTAAAGAAAGAATTGATGATTTTCAAAGAAAAATGAATGAGGGTGATCCAACCTGCGGACTCGTATCAAGGACCCAAGTTCACAGAACGAGTAGATGACAAGGATGAATTGGGAATGCTAGACCAGTTATACATGCTAAAAGTAGGAAAAAGGAAAGATTACATAAATCCTAATGCAGGAGGATCTGTCAGCTAGAGAAGTATCCAAAGCTGAGAGACCAGTTTAGGAGCTGCATGGGATGCATGGCAGCAAGGCGGGTATGAAATAAACACTAGATGTTGTGCAATGATAAACCGAGTAAATTGGATAGGAACAAAGATAAGCGACTATCCCAACTACTATAGAATTGAACCAATAGACACCTTCTTGAATACGATAGACAGGGAAATGATAGAGGATCAAAGAATTCCCTTCCTTGATATTTCTCTCATGGTGACACCAACAAGATGGTGGAGATTACACCGTAGTGCACTAAGAGATTGGGCAAGCATAAAGTAAGCCAAGAATGAAAGATTTCCCTAGGATGAAGACCGACCACAAGATAGGGCGAGATACAAAGGGAATTCAAATCCCAAGGGGCATGTCAAAGATTGCATAAAAGACTGGGAAAACCAGGGAATACGGAAGGATCTGTGGGTACATGTATTTATACATACCTTAGGAACGATTCCCCAAGCTTCGTATGTACAAGAGGAACTCCGTCAGCAAACGACGGATTGGGATGTTTTGGAGGTATAGTTTGTTAGCGGCTTTTCATTTAGAGGTAACGAGGAATGCATGAATGAGATGCTCCATGAAATCAAAAGGGTTTTGTTTTCCCTAGGACAATTAGTTGAAGGATGTCCTGATGAAAGTTTTCTGGAGTGTCTGTATGACATAGATCCTCCAGAATATGCGACCTGCGACAAGGTAGACGCAGAGCCAGAAGAGGATGGGTTAGATGGGCTGAGACACCCAAAATTTGAGGAAACAAAAGGAGAAAGAGACATCCAGGAGAGCCCCTCAAGAGAAGGTTGTCACCTTCTACTAATGAAGCTAAGAAAACAAAATTTTGGGACAGAGGATAAGCCCAAAATGGCGTATGTAGGAGACTACTGGGATGAGCAGACCACAAAAGAAAATTTTGACCTATTACAAGAATACCAAGACCTGTTTCCAGCTTTAGTGGAAGAGCTGAAGGGGATAAAGGGAGACAAAGGGGAAATGAATATTGTTCTAAGGTTGGATGCCCGTCTGATAAAGCATAGACCATATAGATTGAACCTAAGAGTAAAGGAAAAGGTTACGAAGGAAATCGAAAAAATGTTGGAAGCAAGGATTATATTTATGATAGATCAAGTAGAGTGGATAATTCCGATAGTCATACAAAACAAGGAGGATGCAACTGAAATAAGAGTATGTGTTGACTATAGAAGTCTCAACAATGCATGTGTGCATGAACCGTTCTCGAAACCTTTCAGTGATGAGGTCATGGACAATTTGGTAGGGAATGAAGCATATTCATTTACAAATGGATTCTCAGGCTACCATCAAGTTCGAATAGTCAAGGAGGATAAAAGTAAAAAAACATTCACTACTGAGTGGAGGTCATACACATACAATGTAATGCCATTTAGATTAAAGAATCCACTGTCAGTCTTCTCAATGATTATCATTGTTGCATTCTGAGACTACATTCATAGGTTCCTAGAGGTGTACATGGATGAATAGACAATATATAGCCTGCTAAAGAAACACACCAGCTTATTAAGGGTTATGTTTGAAAGGTGTCGACATCTACAAGTTTCCTTAAACCTCAAGAAATGCATTTTAACAGTCCCTTTTGGAACACTATTAGGCCATATCGTCTGCAAGGATGGAGTATGTGTAGACCCAGCAAATATTGCAGTGATTTTCAACATGGAACAACTGTGCAACGTGAAGCAGCTAAGGTCAACCCTTGGCCATATGGGGTACTACCGATGTTTCATCATGAATTATGTGTCCATCAAAACCCTAATGGAAAAGTTATTGAAGAGGACAGAAGAGTTCGTTTGGATTGAATATTATCAGACAGCACTAAATATGTTGAAAGAAAGGCTGGTAAGCACCCCTATACTTGTCTATCTAGATTGGAAAAAATGTTCCATGTGCACATTGATGCATTAGGGATAGCACTGGGAGTGGTCTTAGCGTAGACAGGGGAGAAAAATATGGACCACCCAATGTATTATGCCAACAGAAAGCTGTCAACGGTGGAAAGAAACTATACAACAACAAGAGAGAAGCCTTGGCCATGGTTGACTCTCTACAAAATTTCAAGCATTACTTGTTGGGTGCACCATTAAAATTATTTATAGACCATTCAACACTGAATACTTGCTAAACAAACCAGTACTGGAAGGAATAATATGCTGATGGTTATTGCTCTTCCAGGAATTTGCTTTCAAGGTGGTCATCAAACTCGAAAGACTGAATGTGCGGCCAGACCACCTGTCATGACTGGAGATAGGAGAGAATGAAGGAGCAGTGGATGATCGATTTCCTGATGCCGACTTATTCATAATAGAGGGAGTCCCAGATCACCTAGAAGAGATTGCCAAATTATTAAAAACAAGTCAATTCCCAGAAGGATATACGGCAGCACAAAAGTGACACCTAATAGTAAGGGAAACAGATTACCAACTGATCGTAGGACACCTCTACAAAATGGTCTTAGATCAAGTATTGAGACGCTACATCCTTCAGCATGAAAGAAAATATGTACTATGGGAATGTCATGCGGGAGTTTCAGGAGGCCATGTGGGAGGCAAGGCCACTGGATGGAAGATACTGCAAGCAGGACTATGGTGGCCAACCATTCATAAAGATTCTAAAGAATTTGCTAAGAGCTGTGATGTCTGCCAAAGGATTGGAAAGCCTTTGCAACGTGATGAGCTGCCTTTAAATCCAATCCACACAGTGAAAATCTTTGACAAATGGGAAATAGACTTCATTAGACCCATTACACCACCGACGAGGCATTCATGCATAATATACATAATAACCACAATGGAATACCTCACCAGGTGGACAAAAGCAGCACTTGTCAAGGACTGTACAACAGAGACAACCACAAGGCTTATTTTCGAGAACATAATCTCAAGGTTTGGATGCTCGAGGAGTCTCACAAGTGACCAAGGAACACATTTTCTCAATGAAACCATTGAGACTCTGCTGAAGAATTTCATGATTCAGCATAACAAGAGTAGGCTGTATCACCCACACGCCAATAGTGTTGTTGAAGCATTCAACAAAATATTGGAGAAAGGTCTAACAAAGATAGTATCAGCCAACAGGGATGACTGGGATGAAAGAATACCCGCAACTCTATGGGCATACAGGACAACGATATAGAGACTTCATAAGCAAACTCCATTTTAGCTAGTATACGGGAGGGAAGTAGTGGTACCAAAAGAATTTATAATACCAAGAATGTTCATATCTGAAGCAATGGGAATGATGGCAAATATGGCCTTGAGAGAGAGACTGAGTCAGCTAATGGAACTGGAGGAGTCAAGGTTCTTGGCCAAGTTTCATCAATCAATGGAGCAGAGAAGGCAGAAATCTTGGCATGATAGGCATATTAGGAAGAAGACATTTGAAGTTGGGGATTAGGTACTACTATATGACAGCAAATTCCAAAAATTCCTAGGGAAACTGCAGATGCACTGGCTGGGCCCATTTATAGTTACAGAGATAAGAGATTCAGGAGAAGTAAGGTTGGCGCAACTGGATCGAATCATGATGCATGGATGGGTAAATTTCACACATCTAAATCCATTCCACACTACGCCAACCACAAATTTAAAATAAAGAGGGTATCAGAAACAAGCTCGTAAGTAGGTAGGAAGAAATAAGAATTAATCAGTCATGTTCAACAACTAGTTAGAGTCTTGCTTTTTATCATAAAAATAAGTGAAATGATGATAAGGTTGCGGCAACATTACCATCATGCCACAACCCATTTGTGGTCGGGGGAGGGAAAAATAGAATTAGTTGTCATAGTCAGCAAATTACACATAGGCAGGTGCTTTTTCTAGCATTTATGATCACACAATGTACCCGTCCTTTCCGCCTTACTAGTAGTCATTTTCATAATAAGTAACTAATAATGCAACTATCAAAGTAGGAGCCACAAAATATTTTCCCATTGAACACAAGTTTAGTTAATAAATAAGCCCATCACAAAAAATTTAATACGCCATGTAGCCCACTCTGTCCTTTCCAATTCCATGTCACGGTTGTCAGGTCCAGGTCAGCCAACAGCGACAGACTATGGCTAAAACACATGGGGAAGTTGCCAGAGTAATTATTTGCTTAGGTCTAGTCAGGAAATGTCACGTCAAGCCCGACTACTTAACTCACAGAACAATGAAGGAAATCACAGAGTTTCAATTGTAGATAGCAGAAGAATTCTAGGCTTGCTCTGAAGAAAATTTTCAAAAACATAGAAGTGAGAAACCTCAAATAACAATTGTATACTAGAGGCAAAGGGAGATGCTGAAGGGGATTGTTTCTATCCTAGAGGATCTATTAGATGAAAAGATTGTGGTGGTCAACAATTTTTATGGGAAATACGATAAGGCGATTATGGTCGACAACGATCTTATGAATTGATTCCAATTCCCAACTTTGAAGAGGGAAGTTTATGTAGAAGACATCCAGAGGGAGGATGGCACCAAAACCTCCAGAGTCAAGGAGGATTTGAAAGGAATACAGAGGTCAACCTTGCTCCATTTGAGAAGATTACCTGTTTTCGACATTCAATTCACTGCAATGCAGTGTACTAAACTTTTGGTGAGTAGGATGCATAGAGGATCACTGTGGCTGGATAAGGATTACCCCATTCATGTAGATGATATTCATCATCTAACAGGGTTGTCAGTAGGATGGAATGCAATAAACACATCATTTCAGGTAGGGGCTAAAAGAGCCAAGAAGAAGAGCAGAGATAATTACTATGCAAGGTATGGGACTGAGCGGCATGGAAGGGGAGAAAAGTTGGTTATGATTAACAAGGTCGAAATAAGATTTGCCTGCTACATCATAGCAGGGAAAACCATGAGACATTTTATGAAGGATGAGTGCACACTAGACGCAATTTCGATTGCAGAGCTTTGCTACCAAGGAGAGGTACTTAACTAGTCTAAATTTGTTCTTAACGAACTTTTTGAAGCCTGTGGAGATGTGTATAGGCAGAGTACCAATTTCATGTTTGGGTACATTTTAATGTCTTTGGAAATGTGGAAATGGAGGTTTCCGAAAGAAAGGGAAATAACGACCATTATTGAAGGACAACTGATAGCTCTCTATTATGAATCATGGAGGGCATCAGGGGACCCCAACATAAAAGAGATAAATGAGACAACTTTCAAGGATTGGTACGAGATGATGCTAGCCATGATAAGGTCAGTGCAGAGGATACCTAAGACTCTGCTAGATGAATATTCAGAAGAAATCTGGTTTGGAGCTTCACATGTGCACATCTACCTTAGGCCGAGGTGCGTCCACCCAGAGACATTCAAGATGAGGCCACATAGGTTCATCTTGACTGCAGCAACACTATACAATGAGGTGGGATCATGGCGAGGGGTGGCTTGTGAAATTGTTGATGGGAAGTACAATTATTTGCTTGGAGCCTTCAAGCAGTAGGTGCAAGGGGGAGATGCAATATAAAGTAGCAGAAAAGGCCAGTCAAAGATGTCCTCCAACCAATGGTGCTTTAGATGGAGGAGAAGATGTTCAAGCTAAGATGAACAATTACAAGTTTTGAAGGACAATCAGGTGAGAGAAATTATCCCACCCAATTTCAAGGTTCTACTATGTTCTCACCCATTATCACAACCCCGCCGGCCATGAAACTCCCCACGAGAGTAGCCCACCCACCATCTCAGCCAACGATCCCCAAGCCAAAGAAGAAATAGTTGTTCGCAGTCCGACAGTTAAAAAGCCAAAAATTGCTCCACCACCACCACCCTGAGTTGTTGACCTTACTAATGAGGTCAAGCACTTAGTTTCTGCATCCCCTATTATTGAGGAGATTCCTACCACCACTTCCACCACTTTACCATAGTACAGGGAATCCTCCCCGCACACAACCTCCACCTCCACAACCCTGTCCGAAACCCTCTTATCTGTCCGATGACGAAAAACTGTGGACACAGAAGTTGAGTCAGTAGGGAAGAAAAAATACACCACTTCTGCCAGTGATACACAACCAACATCACTTGCATCACTAATGCTGGGACTGGACCCACCATAAGGTGAAAGCCCGAACATTGTTCTGCAGGGAGAAAGGATTGAGCTGTACAGGCCACTTTTCCTTATAAATATCACAGTCGTCTCCAACCCTAACATTGTACCCCCCACTCCACAATTCACTCTGTAGTCACAAAAAATGCATTCACCCGCCTTCCACTCCAAAAAATCCATCACCATCAGTCTACTCATATAGCAACATTTCTTGGAGCCCAGTACAATGCAAGCCAACACACTCCATCACTGGTTGTCAGCACAATTATTCACATTTATACAGCAAGCAGTGCATAGGGCCGAGAAGATCCATGAGGATCTGGCCAAGGAGCATGAGTAGTAGACAAAGCAACTACCTGAGGTAACAGAAGAGCACGTCACCTAAGGCAAGAAAATGTAGAATTTCAAGCCCAGGTCGATTAGGTCATGCAAAGATTCAGGTCATTATGGCCAACAATCGTCTATGTAAGCACAGAAGCGTCGACAGACATCACAACCTGCACGCAGGTCAACTATTGCAACCACATCCAGGCAGCATGCTCGAACCTATTAGCCACTAATGCCGACATGAAAAGGAGGTTGGAGGCAGTAAGATCAGCACTGCCAAACCCAGTTGAGATATACATAAAGATTGCCAAGGGAAAAACAACTGGAGTGGAAGCAAAGAAGCAGACACTAGCCGATGCCCTCACAGATAGCTACACATTGAAGAACAAAGTCCATGATTGGATAGGAAGCTTGGCGCTGAAGAATCACTTGGTCTACCCAATGAGAGAGTGAATATAGACATTATTTGATAGCATAAAGGATTGTACAGACCCTTTCCACTTGTAGTAGATCAATGACCAGATTGAGGCAATCCAGGCCCAATTTGATCAAATTGAGGAAGATTCCGTGAAAACAAGGAAGGTGATTAAAGACTTGCAGCCACCGGTCTACACGCAGGTACTAAATCTAAAAGAGGTTTGTGAATCCAACGAAAAAAAATGGGAGAGCTTGAAAAAACAACAACCAACAGAATTAGCATCATAGTCGGCCGAGGAGTTCACTCAACGCGCCAATGCAATCCTCACCGAATGGGAAATTTCCATTCAAAAGTACAAAGAATTCAAGCAGCAAATCACAATAGCTGTTCTGGAGTTAGAGCCTTCATTTAGAATGGGGGAACCTCAAAAGGAGGAAAGTGCAGTGGGAATAGATACCACCTTGCAAGCAGTGTCCGAAGCGAAAGAAGCACCAGCCTAGCAGTCAGTAGAACTACCGCAAGAAGTGCAGTCACCAAGTGAAGAACCCATGGAAATACTAGCAGGATTGACCAAGACCAAAATGAATTAACTAGGGGACGATTCAAATAATTGTGGTTAGGACCCGTTGGGGCCTTTGTTTAATTTTGTAAAGGTTTTGTTCAATTTTGGCTGACCAAGGAATGAGGAGGAAACGAGTGGCAGCAATGGTTAGCTTGCGAGGGAGCTAGCTGGATAGCAAGGTAGGAACAAGCAGTTAAGGAAATATTGTGGCAAGGTGGCAGCGGAAGACAAAGGTAGTTGAGCAGGTAGGAAGGAGGAGGAACAACCGAGGGAAAGAATAGCTGAGCAAGAACTGGCAGTCTAGGAAGCAAAGAGAAATTAAAAGGAGAGGGCCAGTAAGGAAGAGGTTGTTGTTGGTTGGCGATGCTATTGAGGTTGGCGTTATGGAGAGGATAGCGGTTGTAGTAGTTTGATACTAAAAGACAGGAGTTCAGCTGAGTAGTATCTTTAGGACTAAGACTAAGCCTATGAGTTTGTACATGAGTATTCCTTATATTTACTTGCGGTGAATGCCGAGATGTATTGTATTGTTTCACTGTTGAATTAATGGAAAGGAAATTCGAGACTGGTTGTGAAGTATAATTTCTTTAAGCGTATATGATGTGATGACCTATTTAAAAATTTTTAGCATCCTATCAAATGAATGCATTTAGTAGTTTCTATGTATTAGATGGTATGTTGTTATCTCTACTATGTGTGTAATGTTATATATCTGTTATCGGTTGATGCTTCAATGGATGCTCCCTTGACTTCATGACGAACCCTTCTTACTTCTGGTCACAACACACCTCAGGTGAGACTCCTTACCCCTTGGGTAAGGTGAAAATGTCGGCGTCGACCTAGATTACAACGAACCATAGTTGGCTTCTCGCGCTTGAACCTAGAATCTTCCCTTAATGACTCTTTCGTGCCAACACATACCATTTGGTTTCCGAACCAATTAAGGTTCGTTGAAAAATTCGTAATCTACTAGAATCATCATTTAATGAGTTGGATGTGAACCAAAGATGATAGGTCACAACATGGTTGGATGGATATTCACTCGACTTAACTTCAAACTTAGGAATATCACTGGGCAACTTAGTAGGAATAGCCAGCCAAAATGGTAAATAAATAAGTGGATCATTAGTTAACCAAGAAAGGTCAAGTAAATCCAATGTTGCAATGAAGGGAAACTCGCGATTAGGGTCTTGTGATGGATATTGATAATCTTGAGGTACGAGTCCCGTACCAGGAGGAGGATATCTAAGATATCCTAGGATAGCTTAAGTAATTAGACTCTGCATAGCCATACCGTATTGTGGTTGAATAGGTTGTTGAAATGTATGACCTGGGTATGGTTGATTCTGAAAGGGGAGACCCTGACCCATTTGACCTTGAATGAAATATCCTTGAAAGGGTTGGATTTGCAAGGCTTGACCTTAGAGAAATTGAATTTGAAAAGGTGGACCCTGAACAAACTGACTCTGGGGTAAACCTTGGAAAGGTATTCCTTGAAATAGTACTTGCATATATGGGATGCTAGGTTGTATAATAGGTATTTGAGGTGTTGACGAAATTGTAGGAATAGATTGAACACCAAATGCCTGAGTTAAAGACTAAACAAGGGGTTGCATAGTAACCTGTGACATAAGCAGGACAGTTACCTGGGATACTCTTGGAATGGGAGTTTGAAGTGAACTCTAACTTGGGTTCTGAACAGTCGTTGGCATGCCATACTACACCAAGGTTTAATGAGTACTCGAGACAAGCCGCTGAAGTGGTTGCTGGGTAGGTGTCGATGGGTTAGCCTATATTTTTTAATGGACTTGAAAAGGCATACCTTGAAAAGGCATTTGCTGCATAGGTTGGCCATTTTGATACAAAGACATTTGAGAAGCAATAGGAGTTGGGTGTTGAGAAGAGTTCCAGATTGTATTCAATCCAGGGTTAGGCATTCCAATGGTGGGTTGAGGCATAACAGGCTAACCAAAATCATTTTGTGGCATTTGAGCATAATTAAAGTAACTTTTGGCAAGGGGTTTCCCTCCAGTTGTAGGGTAGGGCCCA
The DNA here is from genome assembly GCA_000404065.3 of Pinus taeda. Lineage (NCBI taxonomy): Eukaryota > Viridiplantae > Streptophyta > Pinopsida > Pinales > Pinaceae > Pinus > Pinus taeda. Next base: position 106,113 of record APFE031703124.1, read on the forward strand.
CCAAAAGGTTGTCCTCTAGGTGGAGGATATGACGGTTGCCTCCAGGCAAATAATAACCACCTGTTGGGTTAGCTTGCAGGTTACCAACATGACCGGAAATGCTATTAATATATTGTTTAGATGTTAAACTTTCATTGGTAGGGTTAATTACACCAATAGACATGTTTGAATATGAGTTCAAGGAAGAATATCTTGAATAATCTCTTGCGAGAGAGTGATATCCAGGTGCTAAAAAACCACCATACACTATTGGCTCCAGAGAAGTAGAAAACATGGATGTATTTGATGTGATACTTCTAGGAATCATTGTGGACCAGTCAAAACTTGGTACAGTAGAGTAAGGAGTCCTGTTTTGTGGAATCCCTTGTCCTAAAATGTTCAAGGGTGTAAAATACCAAGGGTTAGGGTGAAGAGATCGAAACAAAATTTCTGAGGTATTTACAGGTTCACTGGTAGAAACTATAGGTTCTTCCTCTTCGTCTGCAACAAGTTATTCAATGGAAATGAGACCAAGAGGGAGACTATCAGTAATAATGAGTTTCACACACCATGAAAGTGGAGGATCTAGAATATTTGTTGTAGCAGATGTATGAATTTCAGGCTCAAAAATATTAGACTCAGGTTTGTCAATATCTAGTTCAGAAACAGGGTTTATATCCTAAAGTTCTCCAGTATCTGATTCAATTTGAACGAGTTCAGTAATTTGTAAATCAGTTGTTGCTGAGTGTGATGTTAAATTCTTAGTCTGATCAAATTCAGTTTATGTTACTTCAAGGACTAAAATAGTAGATGTTATCGGTTGATTAACTTCAGTTCCTCTTACATAAAAATCTATAATTGTAGAGGTTTTTGTTTCTGGTGCAGTTCCAGTTTCAAATAATTTAGATTTTTCTACTTTAATATTTTCTAACTGACTCAATGTATACTCAGGGGGATCCCCGAGTATCCTACATGATTGTTTTGGTAGTTCCACTACAATTAAAAATTTTCAATTGATCAATCACACAATATCTAATTTACACCCTAAGTCTCCAAAAAAGTAAAAAAAAAAAAACAACACAAAAAGTAACACACGCTAAAAATCTAGGATTTCAAAACATACAAACTTTACTCTTCACAGCGATCAATAATTGCTAGTTGGTGATGAAATCCAACATCGCAGAGATCAAGGTGATTTTTTTTTTATAGAAATGAGTATTTGGAACCAATTACCCTCACAACCTGCTTAATGAAACAGTTAGGTGCAAATAACTCTGCTATAAACCATCTCGAGCAAAGATTACCTTCCAAAATGTCCAAGTGAGTCTAGACAATGTTTGTTCTAGGTATAATAGGACCTTCCCTTTGTCGTCACCTTAGGTAGAGCCCTAGGATTGTAGTCACTAAGTTTACCAAATAAAATAATTTTACCTGGGGGGACAGTCGTAGATTGGACGTACATGCAAGGGTAGAGTAATAAGCTCAATCCCCTTGAAGGCTCCTTCGAATGATCAATTGGAGGTTTACTTTCAAGTCACCCCAAGTACCTTTTAGCGTCGTTTTAATACGTGAAAATCATTATATCTAGGCCAATGAAGTGGGTATGATGACTTCACTAGATTCGACACGACCTCGTGCTTAACTCATGTATAAGAAGAGCTTCGCAGAGAAAAATGGAAATAATTGGATTTTGTCTACCTAACTCAAGATTTTATTGTTTGTTTGTAGCTTTGGAAAGTTTACTTCCTTCCCTATTCCAAAGCCCTATACTTAAGCTAGTGTAGGTGACAAGAGCCCTAAAAAATATAAAATTCTAAGTGAATTTTAATTAACGCTATATTATAAAGTTGCTCTTTACTCAATAGGTGATGAAGGTGAAACTTATGATGTCATGACACGACTTGAAATCTTAATGCACTCTAAAATGCAATAACAACTTTCAAATTCGATGAAATTCTATTTAGAGAAAAGAAAGAGTTTCTTTGATTTTTTGAGAAATGAAATGCAAGAACTTACAACTTTTCCAATTTCTTAAAGCAACCAATTTCATTATTATGTAATGACAATGCAGTCAACAAACTAATTTCCAGATTTCCCTAATCATCAAAATAAGCTAAAATACTCTTTGTCTCTAATCACTCAAAACTTTCAAGCACACATAAATAAATTAAGAGACTTGGGGAAAAAAAACATATTCTCCTATGAATGCTTTGATCTAATGATAATAAGAGTGCAATCACAAAAAAAATTCCAAGATGAAAGCAACAATTTATTTTATCGAGCGAAAATAAGTACAATTCTTTCACAAAAGCACAAGTTCTTAAGAACCCTAATTTGCAATTCAAAATGATTTTGACCAAAATAAGCAACAATTAAGGCTTAACCGGTGTATTTGACATAACAAAATAAGAATATCATAATGAGAAGGACACTCTATCTTGTCTTGATCAATTAAAAAATCAACTAGGCAAAACCCTACGCCATTTCTTTAAAAGGACCTAATTATAAAAAATCATCAAGAAAACAATCAACTAAGTTCAGAAGAGACACAACATAGTCCAAACAAAGATAATGACTCTTTCAGAAAATAATAAATTCAGGTTTGGGTTGACAAAAAAACATTCTTTTACAAAAAATTCCAAGGCCTACGCGAGTATTTAGTAGAGAATAGAGCACATGCACTCCGTTGCTAAGGCAATAAGGGCACATAACTGCGGTCTGTTAACAAACATAAATAGTGCAGGGAGAAAAACCTAAGAAAAAAAAAATTCAAATAATCAACCACTCAGATCTAAAATGCCATAAACTTATGAAGACTCAGTTCTGGATGAATCGGAGAAATCAGAAAGCCAGGCTAAGGAAAAAAAAGAAAACAGAGATGTTCCCTAGTATGGTCACTAGTTTGTTACACTGGACAATCCCTCTAGTGAACAAGAGCGATATCCCTATATCTTAAATGGAAACTAGAAACAATCATGACAATTGAACTAACTCTTTCCCTAAGTTGAACTTGGTTGAATTATAAGCAGTATAGCTAATGGATGAGCTTCTTACCTATTTCACAAAATGCCTGATGAAGATACTTTGTTGTGGTTTGATGGAGTTCTTCAATCCTTGATAAGACCCGCAAACATAGACCATAAAAGGATCAAAAGCACATGTGATATAATAATCCAAAAAACTTAGCCTAATGATTAAGGAAATTAGGGATTGAATTTTCCTTAATAAACATTATAAACAATTCATCATTCACATAATACATAATCAATGGGAGAAAGTGTTCATTTGTATTAATCAAAAAATAAGAGGATCCTTACAACCTTCGCCTTGATGCTGTGAGGTCCCTCCCAAATGCCTTCAATTTCCTCCTTAGATGACAAGATTTCCAATCTCAAACCAACATCATAAGTTTGTCTTCTCTCTATTCTGAGCTCCTCAATCCCTCTACCGTCTAGTCATTTTATGGGCTAAGAGGAGGAAGTTTCAGATCCATGAGAGGAGGATGAGACTACTTTATTGAGGGATTAGGTTACCATGAGAAAAGGGATGGAGATGCATCTTCTGACGGTTGTATTTCGAATAGTCATCATTTGGAAGCTTTCATTCGGGAAATATTCGACCAACTACGTTTCTAGAATGTACTTTTTATTTTTACTTTCTAGAATTCACCTGCGTGGGTTTATAGTGACAGAAAGAGTGCAGCTTTGTGCTATTCTCAGAGTCAATTTCAGTGCATGCATGGGAAACTCTAGAGAAAATGACACAGGTGGAACTTATCAAGATGTGATAGCTATTTAACTCAAATTTCTCATGCACTTCAACATATCTTAGGTTGCTTGAATTCTGAGGGAGTTGGTTCAAACATGTTCACAGATGGTAAAAATATCCATAAACTGATTAAGTGTCATGGCGAAAAATTGACATGTAACAGTTGTTGTTCTTGGTGCTAATAACATATGCTTGTGGTACAAATCATATATGGTGTATGATAGTTGTTGATGATTATCAGGGTCTTATTAAGGTCTTTGGTCTTGGCTATAAATGTCTTATCTATCATTTGATGTAAAGGTCATGTAAAGACCTATGATGTAATCATTGTAGAATTCACTCATGTATGGACTATTGTGGTCAAGTCCTTCTGGATATGTGATGTAATTTGTAACCCCACTGTGTTTGGGAAGTTGATGTAAAGTGATGTCAATTATTTAAACCCACTATGATTGGGTGATTGATGTAAGTTTGAGTCCTTAGTGACAGAACAAGTCATATGAGTCATAGAGTCATGTACTTCATTATACATCCGTCAGAAACTTCAACATGTGCTCAAGGGGAGCATGATCAATGTTCATACCCAGCAGTTCAAATACAAAAGTCTTCATTCAACATTTGGTCATCCCTTTTCCCTTGATGTTAAAGGGGGAGAGTAGCTTGGTGTTTGAAGAGTAGCTTGGTTTGGTGCTTGGCTTGATGTGTTTTACAGGTATTTACAGGTTGTGGTGATGAAACACCAAAGTGGTTGCCATCAAGTCCAAAGGGGGAGATTGTTGGCATTATGAATTATGTGTTATCCTTGATGGAAACCTACCTGATGAATGAGAACCTACTTGATGAGTTGTCTCTTGATGGAAACCTACTTGTTGAAGATATAAACAGGATGTGACAGAGTGTTTTGGCAAAGGCATAGCAGTTCAAAGGCAGAGGTATGATAAAGTTGAAAGTTCAAGAAGCGAACATGGGTTCTGTTAAGGAAATTTGCGTACACATGCGATTATGAAGAAGCAAAGGCACACACAATTTCTGCACCATGGTATTCTAGATACCAATGGTTCTTACCATGGTATTGCCTTGTAGTATTGAGCCCAGTAACAGATGTTTTAACCTTGTCTAAGAAAACCATTGGCTAGAGTATGGTTTTGACATGTGGTATTGAAAAAGGCTAAGCTATATAAGGTGATGAATGTCAAAGTGGTAAAGGGTGTTCAAAGTGTGCAAGTGATGGAAATCTTATGAATAGTTAGATCTAAAGAAAATATGCATGTTATGGGCTATTGATGCTTTTCTTGAATTCAACTAAGTATGAACCTGAGAGTTTGATGATGGATCTGTTGGGTCCCTATAATACTAGTGATTACCCCATTACTATTGTAGTTGTATCCCTTATTAATATTGTTGTGCCCCTATTGTCCCCATACTGTTATTACTGTGCCCCATAGAATCCCTTTATTGTTATTTTTGTGGCTTTATATTATTATTGTTAGGTCGGATGGGTTATATTGTGGCTCCTTAGACTCCTATATATAGAAAGGAGGTTTTTTCATTTGGATCATTGAAGAATTGTTCATTTATGTAATGTAAAGGAGGTTTCCCCCTTGAAGAGGCTAAATTCTAAGGCATTGATCTATATTTTCTATATTTTTTTGAGCTGGTTTCATAGCATTTGGTTTCAGAGATTTGGATTCTAGGGTTTCGCTACTCCAAATAGGTCATCGTGGCATTTTCGCTATAACTTTTTTCTGCGACATTTCAGAAGCTAAAAAAAAACTGTTTGAGAGGAAATCGCGTTGGACCTCAGGTCTGAATTTTAAGCATTTCGTGCTATATTTGTGGAGATATGATCTGAGGAAGTTGGTCTTTTTGCAAACTCCTGAATTACATTCCAAACAGGTGACCTGGGGAAAATCTTCATAAATTTCTCTCTGAGAATCATATTGAAATTTCGTAAGAAGGTACAGAAAGAGGACGGATTGCAGTTTCTTGTACATATTGTTTAGAGCCAAAGGTCGAAACAGTGACTTGTGGCACGTCGTACAAGTTCGCTCTACTGAACTAGTCTATAATCAGGTCACTATGGGAGATTTCACATAACTTTTTCTTGGAGAATCCAATTTGGATCAGACTGGTGGCATTGGAAAAAGGACACAGAGGGCTACTGCAAATCGTAATTTTAGAATTGGATGATTTGAAAGTACAAAGATACATCAAAGGCAATATTGAGCTCCTACAAAGTGAAAAAAGCTATGTATATTTTTTTAAATTTTTGCTTAAGCTTGGTTTGAAAAATTATTTTGAAGGAATTCAAAGGGCATAGTAAAGCATTATTATCGGTAACTGATGCCTCGAGGAAAGAAAATGCAAACACCTA
>APFE031703124.1:116308-136633 GCA_000404065.3 Pinus taeda
CCTACGGCTACAACCATATAAGAAAATGTCCCTCAAGCAAGCTAAGAAGGATAATAAATTATCACCAAAGTATTATGGTCCATACAAGATGTTGCAAAAGATTGGTACTATGGCATACAAATAGGAGCTTCCTGTAGCTTCTCGATTGCACCCACTTTTCCATGTTTCATGTTTAAAGAAGGTTATAGGCGAAAAGCTCCCAGTTCAAACAATATTGTCAGAACTTGACGAGGAAGGAAAAATTGTATTGGAACCAGAAGTAGTCACAGAAACAAGAACTCGACAGCTACGAAATCGATCAATTTCGGAGTATTTTATCAAGTAGAAGAACTTATCCGCTGAAGATTCCACATGGGAGGATGAGATTTTATACAGAAGCATCCATAACTTCTCAAGCATTGAGGACAACACTTTTTTGAAGGAGAGGGGCATGTTGGGTCCCTATAATAATAGTGATTACCCCATTACTATTGTAGTTGTACCCCTTATTAATATTGTTGTGCCCCTATTATCCCGATATTGTTATTACTATGCCCCATAGAATCCCTCTATTGTTATTTTTGTGGCTTTATATTATTATTGTTAGGTTGGTTGGGTTATATTGTGGCTCCTTAGACTCCTATATATAGAAAGGAGGTTTTGTTATTTGAATCATCGAAGAATTTTTCATTTATGTAATGTAAAGGAGGTTGCCCCCTCGAAGAGGCTGAATTCTAAGGCATTGATCTATCTTTTCTATCTTTTTTGAGCTGGTTTCATAACAGGATCAAATCCAATAGATCTGAGATGGCAATCATAATTATGGGATGATTTGCGTTAGGGGAATTTTGAGTTCTAAAATGGGCCTCCTAAGGAAATTATAAAATAATAAAATAATATTAGATTACATCATTAAATTTTAGAGGGAAAAAATATAAAACTATTTGTTAAACTCGTATTTTCAACTTATCTCCCTATGGGTTTACTAAAATTTCGAGAAGAAACACTCATTGGATGAAGAATTTGATTCTTCATCCAAGGAGTACCCATGTTGCACACTTTCAATAAACCCTTCTACATGAAAAATCAGACATACATGAAAAATGTGATTGCAATCACATATTTTTCATGTATTTTTCATTTTTCGTGTAGAAGGGTCCATAAAAAAGTATGAAACATGGGTACTCCTTGGATGAGGAATTAATTTTTTCATCCAACAAGTACCCTCGCTCGAAATGTGAGTAAAACCTTAGGGAGATAAGTTGAAAATATGAGTTTAAAAAGCAGTTTTATTATTTTATTATTTTTTAATCTTTTTACTATTTTACTCCAAAAATGGTGAATCATCCCCCATGGTTGATATCATCATCTTGAATCCTAATGGTTCTTGTAAAGTTTATTTTGGTTGTACATTTTTCTTAGGAGACCCATTTTAGACCTCAAAATTCCCCTAATGATTTGTGTTGATGGCATCTTAACGCATGGTTTTTCTGTATACGCCGAGATCTTGGTATGTCTGAAGTTTTGTGCTGCAGCAAAGGTTTGATTATGAATTTGTAGATCTGTACATGGGTTTATATCCTGCAAGGCATGTACACATGCTAGTGTGGTTCTGGTATGCCACATACACGCGAGTTTGGTTTCTGAAAAGCGCGTACACACGCGGATATGCTTTGAAGAAAGTGCGTACATAAAGTGTCTATTTGATGAAAAGTATGTCTGATCAGTTTAATCAGTCTTGATGTGTTTTTGATGTCTTTCAATGAAGTATTTTTAATAATCTAGGCTTAAACAATTATCTTTTGATTATGGATTGATTTATTAAAGAATGTTGAAGTTACTTGTTGATTGTGATTGGAGTTCAGGGAAATTTCTGTGATTGGTTTAGAATGATGTAGTAGATCTGAGTATGATTCAGTGTTTGTTTCACAACGGCAGGCATGTACACACACAGGTTTGATATTGTAAAGTAGTGTATACATTTTGGCAGATGGTTGATCAAGGTTTACAATAATAGGATCTAGTTTTTGTGATGCTCATTATGTTGTTTGGTATTCTGGTTACAGTGATCTGATTATTCCATTTGATTGATTGAGTTTTTGGTTGAGTTTCAGCTGATTGGGTTTTAGTGGTTGGTTTCTTCAGTTTGGGTATAGATTTATGATTGAGTTACAAAGATAAGTTTCAATTTGATGATTGATATTGAACTTAAATGTTGGTGGTGGGTCTAGTATGAAATTTGATGAAAGGTGGCCTGAAAGTTGTGATGTGTTGTAGCAGGTGGATCCAATATGAAAATTTATGAAATGTGGTCCCCAGAGTTGAGGGAGTTGGAGCTTCCTTCTAGTGGTAGCTAGTAAATCAAATTAGGGGGTTGGATCTCCCTTCCAGTAGAAGCTAGAGAATGAGCGAAGTTTGTAGCTCACTACAGGTTGGTGCCTGCGTACTGGTTTAAGTTTACGCCAGTATAAGATTCAGGGAGTTGGAGCTCCCTTCCAGTAGGAGCTAGAAAATAAGTGAAGGTTGTAGCCTTCTGCAGGTGGGTGTCTGCGTACTGGTATGAGTCTATGCCAGTACAAGATTGTAAAATCTTTTCTTTATATTAAAAATAAGAGAGAGACAACATAAATAGGTGGTTTTTCCCCCATTGGGTTTCCCCCTTAAATTCTAGTGTTCATGTGTGTTGCTTATGTGTGATGGTTTTTTTTCTCTTACTACACATGGTTACTGTCTATTCAATGTTTAATTAAGTATTGATGCACTGGATCAAAATAAATAGAAGATGAATTAACTACAAACTAAGTTTACTAGATATATGCTAGTTGTCTTAAGAATAGTTGCATACACACCCGGGTTCCCTTCTATAAAGTCGTGTATAAAAATCAGGAAATGAAATGAAAAGTTTATTGATTTTAAAATATTGATTCACCCCTCCCTCGCCCACACCCTCCCCCAGTATTTTTCCCTATAATTGGAATCAGAGTAGGTCCTTAGGAAAAAGCTTGATCGCTTGAAGATGGGTAGTCACAGAGTATTTTTTATCAAACCTCCCATATTTAGTGGAACTAAATTTGTCTTTTGGAAATTCAGGATGAGAACATACTTACAAGCACTAGGAGATGATGTATGGAAAATAGTTGAAAGTGGATATCAATTTCCAGCCTCCATTCCTTCAAACACTTAAGGAAAAAAATAGTATGAAACCAATGCAAAGGATGTAGATTCCCGCTTCAGAAGTCTGATCAAGAACGATTTTGTGAAGCTAATTCAGCTGAACACAAAAAGGGAATGTGGGATAAGATTATCCAAATTTATGAAGGCGACACCAAGGTAAAACGTGCTAAACTTCAAACATTCAGAATTCAATATGAGACATTGAAAATGCATGATGATGAAAGCATTCCATTATTTTTTCTTAGAGTAGATGAAGTCGTGAATTCCATGAGAAATCTTGGTGAAGAAATAAAATATGACTCTATTATTGAAAATATTTTGAGATCTCTAACTCCAAATTTAGAATCCAAAGTATCTGCTATTGAAGAAATGTAGGATCTGAAAAGTCTTACACTCGATCAACTCCTTGGAATATTGACAACATTTGAAATGAAGAAAGGTGGTCCTTCAGATATGAGAGAAGAAACCTTCAAAGCTACTGCAAAAGGAAAAGAGATGGAAGAATCATGTTATGTATCAGAAGAAGAAGATGAAACTTTGTAAAGAAACTCCAAGTGGGTATAGGAAGATTCAAAGATAAGCTTCCTTTCAAAAGTTTTTCTTGTGGTAGAGTTGGTCATTATACTGATAAGTGTCCCTATAAAGAAAATCAGGAGAAAGGAAAAGAAGTTGCCAAAATAAATGGGAAGAGGTTTGAAAACAAGAGACGTTTTTATACACATGAAGATAGTGATGGTATTTCAAATGGTGAGGAAGGTGAGTCTGATCAAGATTTTCATTTACTTATGGCATTTGAAGATTAGTCTGATGATAATTTCATTGATGCCCTAGAAGAAAATGATTTTGGATATACGCTAGTTGTCTTAAGAATAGTCACATACACACTCGATTTCCCTTCTGTAAAGTGTCATGCAGAAATCAAGAAATGAAATGAAAATTTTATTGATTTGAAAATACTGATTAACCCCCCCCCCATCCTTCTAAGTTTTTTCCCAACATATGCTTTGGTAGTTTAAACATTGATTTACATGGATATGTTGATGCAGATATGGCAGGTGATAGAGATAAAAGGAGGAGCACCACAGGGTATGTGTTTACTGTAGGTGGAACAACCCTTAGTTGGGTTTTAAAAATGGAAAATGTTGTTGCACTTTCAACAATGGAAGCGGAGTATGTTGCTGCTACAGAGACCAATAAAGAAATGATTGGTTACAAATATTTATGGATGAATTGGGGAAGAATCGGGAGTTGGGAAGGTTATATAGTGGCATCCAGAGTACCATTCATATTCCAAATAATTCAACATTTCATTCCAAGACTAAACATATACATCTCAAGAACCATTTCATCTGGTCAGTGTTGGAAGATTGACAGTTGAAGCTAAAAAAGATACACACTAGCCAAGATCATACAAATTTGTTAACAAAAGTTGTAACCAGGGAGAAACTGAGATTCTGATCAGTTTCAATTGATATTAAAGTATGATGATGAAGATTAGATACAACCAAGTACAAAGTGGAAGCATTCTCCAGTAAGTGAAGCAGCGATGGAGTTGATATAATCAGTCTCCAAGTGGGAGATTGTTGGATATGGAACCTTATTATCTTCCTGATTTAGAGATCTCTATATCAATCAGATGTATACCCAGGAAGAATATACACCTCTCCATGCAGGGGGGTGCAAAGGGGACTTGTCCCCTTGGCGGGGGTCCAAGGGGCCCATCCCCCTCGGCTGGGGGGTTCGAGGGCAATGCCCTCAAAGCTAAAAATAGATGAAAATTTGCCTTGTAAAATAATGTCATTTCATAGTCAATCTAGGTCATTCATTATGCAGATGATCTACCGATAGAAGTCATGTTAATTTAGGGTCTTTTTCCTTAGAAGAAAACCCTCGGTTTATATGAGGGAATTGTATTGCAGTTGTGTATGATCATGCTGAGTGAGAAAGAAAAAGGGGACTGTGTGAGAGTGAAGATGAAATTACAATGGATCTACTGTAGGTTGTATCACTTCATTTTGCTAGATAATATAAAATGAAGGACTAGTTGTTTCTCTATGTATGTAGCCCAAATTGGGTGAACCACATATATTTGTGTCTCTCTTGTTTTATGCATTTTCTATGTTTATGATTCCATAATATTTTATGTGTTCCATTTCTATGTAATATATAATTTTCTAATAGAAAAATAACCCAAATTAAATTAAATTCCCCAATCTAAATAGTTGGCTCTCAATTTATAACTATACAAAAACCTTAAGAACCCCTCGCAACATTTTCTCCTTTCTCTGATCTCCAAAAGCACATAAAATGAGCTTACCACACATACACTACAAAAATGCTCACCATAAGACTAAGGATCTCGACCATATTTTCACAGCCACATGCCTATGACACAATGGAAAATGATTTTGGTATATAAAGCTTAGGGGTCCATAGCCCTAGAGTCGAGCATATAGAGGTTGCAACCCATTTTTTGTAGACATCTATATATATAATATAATAATAATATAATATAAATATATATATATATATAATATATATATATATATATATATATATATATATATATAATAATATATATATATATAATATATAGTATATCTATAATATATATATAAAATATATTAATTTATATAATATATATATATAAATAATATATATTATATATTTTATTTATTATTTATTTATTTTTTTTTCCTTTTTTTATTTATGACCCAACCAATGAAATGCATAAACCATATTTCAAAACAAATATATAGCATATGCCTCTTAGCGCATGTGCATTATTGTTACACGTTGTAACGAATTACATTGTATTCAAGGTCATGTGATGTTTGATACATGGAGGCCCCAGAGTCAAGCCTACGGGCCTCCCCATATTTGGTTTATAGTTATGCTTATACTTAAAATATCATTCTTTTTTAATTAGTAAACTCTACCTTTGAGAGGGGATTCTTGTAGAAATTCAATATGTATCCATTCAGTAGAAGTGGGATCTTTTCTTCATCAATTTCCCTAACCTAAATTGAGCCATTATCATCGCATTTTTCCAACAGATAAGGTTCCAACTATCTGGTCATGGGTTTTCCTTTAAAATATTTGAACCTAGAATCATACAGTAGGGCCTAATCACCCTCTTAGAAGGTTCTAGCCTTAATGTTCTATCATGCCAGAATTTCCTTTTGAGGTGAACTAATTTAGTGTGTATTAGAGCTTGTAGCCTAAATTCATCAAGTGCATTTAGTTTATGTTATCTCTCTTCTTGAGACTTTGTGAGATCCATGTCAAGTTGTGCTATCATTCTTAACGTATTGTACTCAAATTAAATGGATAGTAGGGCCTTATTTCCATAGACCAAATCAAAGGGGGTGAACCCAGTGATGGTCTTCCAAGTAGTGTTGTAGGCCCAAGTGGTCTCAACAAACCTTTCTACCCAATGTTTCTTGCTGCTACTAACCACCTTATTCAGATTGATTTCCAGTGCTCTATTAGTCACCTCCACTTTCTCATTTGCTTGAGGGTGATATGGGGTGAATTTTATATATCTGATATGATGCTACCTCATTATCCCCCCTATCACATTGGAAATGAACTGAAAACCTTGGTCTATCACTAATTCCCTTGGGAAACCAAATTTGTAAATAATGTTTTCCCTTAATAAATTTACTAATTTTATATATCTGATATGATGCTACCTCATTATCCCCTCTATCACATTGGAACTGAACTAAAAACCTTGGTCTATCACTAATTCCCTTGGGAAACCAAATTTGTAAAAAATGTTTTCCCTTAATAACTTTGCTACTTTTTTTTTTTTTGCCTTGAGTTCCTTCACCTCAACCCAATACATCAAATAATTTATATGCACAATGATGTACTTATTTTTTCTAGATGGAGGTTTAATAGGGCCAATGAAGTTCATGCCCCACTTCTCAAATGACTTGAAAGTCACTTGAGGTTGTAGAGGGCTTTCATCCCTCTGAGTAGTTTTCTCCATCCTCTGGAATTCATCACATTGTGCAGTGTGTCTCTTGGAATCTCGATGAAGAGTAGGCCAATAGTATCATGCATGAAGAATCATGTATGTTTTCCTCTTAGCAAAAAAATTGCCCCACAGGGACCATCATGATAGATTGAGAGGATGTCATAGACCTCATCTTCCCTTACACATCTCCTTAGGATTTGATCAGGTCCCAACTTGAAGAGGTTGCTCCTAATCCAAGTATAAGGAACACTTTTCTTAACAATCTTGCTCTTGTCCTTTGAATACAAGTTAAGGGGGAAATATCCATCAACCAAGAAGTTTTCTATATCAGTAAAACAAGGAGATAATAATGACATGGCAAAGAGGTGCTCATTAGGGGTCTAGTCATCAACCATCTCTTCATTTTCTGTAGACAAGGTTAGCCTAGACAATAAATATGTAACAACATTTTCTTCCCCTAGTTTATCATCAAAGGTTAGATCAAATTGTTGTAGTAGCAATAATCATCTAATTATTCAAGCATTTAAATCATATTTATTCATAAAGTAATTAATTTTTGCATGGTTAGTGTGCAAAAAAACCTAATATCCAGTAATGTAGTGTCTAAATTTATTAAAAGAATGCACAACAGACAAAAGTTCTTTTTTGGTAACTGTGTAATTGGGCCCAACCTTAGACAAGTTTTTTCTACTAAAATAGATGGCATAAGGTAATTTACCTTCAAGTTTCCCCAATTCTTCTCCCACTTCTTTGTCTGATGCATATGTGTGGATGTAGAAGGGAAAGGCCTAATTTGGGCCCCTAAGGACTAGTGCAATTGTCAAATTGTCTTTGCTTTCTTCAAATTCTTGTTGACATAGGTCTGTCTAACAAAAATCTAAATCTTTGTTAGTAGTCAAAACAAAGGTGAAGAATTTTTTTTGAAATCCTTAATAAATATTCTATAGTACCTAAACAATCCTAAAAATATCCTAGCATCTTTCAATCTTTGTGGGACTAGAACCTTTCCAATGATGCCTATTTTATTGGGGTCAACCTGAATTCCTTCTTTAGAGAGGAATTTCCATAGAAAAATTCCTTCATTCATAAAATATTGGCACTTTTTGAGGCTTAAGGGGAGATTCATCTCTATGCATCTTGCAAAATCTTGCACAAGTTGGAGAGATATTCTTGAAAAACGTCTCCATAAGATGTGAAGTCATCCATATAAATCTCTTCATGATCATGTACAAGGTCAGAAAACTAACACAATACCACTCTCTAGAAGGTCACAACAACATTGCACAAGTTGAATGGAAGGACCCTGTAGGAAAAGGCCCCCCATGGGCAAGTGAAAGTAGTCATATATTGGTCTTCAAGACTGATTTGGATCTAGTTATACCCATTGAACCCATCTAGAAATGAAAATAACTTCTTTCTTGCAAGAACATCCCAAACTTGGTCAATAAAAGGAAAAGGAAAGTGATATTTCTTGGTGGATTTATTAAGTTATCTATAATCAATGCAAACTCTCCATTTCACATTATTATTAGGCACACTTACTAAAGTTGACACCCACTCATTGTTTGAAATTGGATAAACAAAACCTACGTCTAATAATTTATGTAATTCCTCTTTTATAATGTCCTTTAGTGGAGGATTCATTCTTCTCTGATGTTGGGAAACAAGTTTATGGTATTCCTTAATGTATATATGATGCGTACATATAGAGGGGTGAACTCCCTTCATATCCTTGTCATCCCATGCAAAAGCATCAAGATTTTTCCTCAAAAAAGTGAGCAATTTTTCTTCTTGATCAGCTATAAGAAAAGGGTTAATTTTCAAAATTTTAGAGGGGATGATTTCTATGTTTTTTACATTACTTTGGTTAGAACCAACAATGATTAAATCTAGCCATGATTTTTCCTAAGAGTAGGTATGTTATTCTAAATATTTTTCTCTTAGACCATCAATATTCATAGTAGCAAGATACTTATTATGTAGAAAATTTTCAATCTGATTTTCCTCATCCAATACTTTTCTACCAATAATGGTTTCTAATGTACAAATGGGGTAGGCTAATGAATGATAAATTTCTTCTTCTTCTTCATCTTATACCCACAAGAAAATCCTACTCAATGAGGGGTTAAGAAGGAGGATTTAGTACAAGTTATTTTCTTAACTACACATTTGTGATTCCCATATTATCATCCTTACAATAGATGTGGGCATCATTTTTGGCCAACCAAGGTCTTCCTAAGATAAGAGGATAGCCATGAACTTAGTTTTGGGATGAAGAACAAGGAAAGTAGTGGGGTACTCCCAAGAATCAATGGAAACCATGACATCCTCAATGATGCCCTATGGTGCTACTATGGATATGTAAGTAAGTTGCAACATTGTGGTGGTTTTCCTTAGGGATCCTTGGAGATTAAGCTTGAGCATAGTCTCCTTGGCCATGACATTGAATGCAACCCCTAAGTCAATAAGGATGTTGGGGACTATAACGTTGTTAATGCACACATCTACTATGGGTATCCTAGAATCCAAATACTTTGCGATTATAATATTCCTAAGAATGAGATCATTGAGTTTCCCTATGACATTGATAGTAAGGGCGTATTTTCTTATATTGCTTGGTCTCTTAATAAATTCCTATTTTATGAATCTATTGTATATAGGAACATCCTTGATGGCTTGTAGGAGGGTAATTTTGACACAAAAAATTTTCATTTCTCACAAAAGTTCAACTTCTTTTAGGGTGTGTGTTTTAGGATGGATCAACCTTTCAAGATAGGGATGTTTGTTGGCTTGAGAAATGTTGTATTCCTTCTCTTATTAAATATTTGTTTTTAAACAGAGAGTCCATACAGGTTGTTAGAATTTTTATTTTTGTGGAAAAACCTGTGAACAATTTTGAAACCAACGTTTCGGACAAGCTTAGTGAGTCCATCATCAGGGCAATGGGATTTGTATTTTGAGAAGAGAGAGCGTGAAATTATGGAGCTTATTAATAGTTTCTGGCTCTGGAAATTCTTATCTTCTGGAAACTATTAATAAGTTCCATAATTTCACGATCTCTCTTCTCAAAATACAAATCCCATTGCCCTGATGATGGACTCACTAAGCTAGTCCGAAACATTGGTTTCAAAATTGTTCACAGGTTTTTCCACAAAAGTAAAAATTATAGCAACCTGTATGTGCTCTCTCTTTAACACCATTAAGTCCCACCATGGAAGGGACATAATGAACAATGCTCTAAATTTTGAGAAGATGAGAATTTCTAGAGCCAGAAACCATTAATAAGCTCCATAATTTCATGCTTTCTCTTCTCAAAATACAAATCCCATTGCCCTGATGATGGACTCACTAAGCTAGTCCAAAAAGTTGGTTTCAAAACTATTCACAGGTTTTTCCACAAAAATAAAAATTCTAGCAACCTGCATGGACTCTCTCTTTAACACCATTAAGTCCCACCATGGAAGGGACATAATGAACAATGCTCTAAATTTTGAGAAGATGAGAATTTCCAGAGATAGAAACTATTAATAAGCTCCATAATTTCACGCTCTCTATTCTCAAAATAAAAATCCCATTGCCCTGATGATGGACTCACTAAGCTAGTCCAAAACATTGGTTTCAAAACTGTTCACAGGTCTTTCCACAAAAATAAAAATTCTAGCAACCTATATCGACTCTCTCTTTAACACCATTATGTCCCACCATGGAAGGGACATAATGAAAAATGCTCTAAATTTTGAGAAGATGAGAATTCCCAGAGCCAAAAACTATTAATAAGCTCCATAATTTCATGCTCTCTCTTCTCAAAATACAAATCCCATTGCCCCGATGATGGACTCACTAAGCTAGTCTGAAACGTTGGTTTCAAAACTGTTCACAGGTTTTTCCACAAAAATAAAAATTCTAGCAACCTGTATGGACTCTCTCTTTAACACCATTAAGTCCCACCATGGAAGGGACATAATGAACAATCCTCTAAATTTTGAGAAGATGAGAATTTCCGGAGCCATAAACTATTAATAAGCTCCATAATTTCATGCTCTCTCTTCTCAAAATACAAATCCCATTGCCCTGATGATGGACTCACTAAGCTAGTCTGAAACGTTGGTTTCAAAACTGTTCACAGGTTTTTCCACAAAAATAAAAATTCTAGCAACCTGTATGGACTCCCTCTTTAGCACCATTAAGTCCCACCATGGAAGGGACATAATGAACAATGCTCTACATTTTGAGAAGATGAGAATTTCCAGAGCCATAAACTATTAATAAGCTCCATAATTTCACGCTCTCCTTCTCAAAATACAAATCCCATTGGCCTGATGATGGACTCGCTAAGCTAGTCTGAAATGTTGGTTTCAAAATTGTTCACAGGTTTTTCCACAAAAATAAAAATCAATATTTGTTGTTGGAGAAGATGGGTGATAATTAGGAATTACATTCCCAGACATGAAGTTTATTTATTGGATTTCTATAGAATAGGTAGGATAGGATGTCTCTCCATTGTAGACTTGTTGGGCTTGCTTAAGTTTGGTGTTCAAGTTTGGTTGAGTAGGCATTTTTGGTTGTTTCAAAGGGTTTTTTTTGGGTTATTTCTGGTTGAGGAGGAGGAGGAATTAGGGTACTTGGTTAGGTTTCTTGATGCCTCCACCTTGATGATGGATTACCCCATTGAGGAGGTTGGTGTTTATATGGATGAAAAGGAGAAACGATAGGTTGGGGAGGATAGGACCATAAGGCAATGTGAGGTGTTTGGTGGATACCAAGTTTGAAATGGTGAATTATAACTTGTATTAAAAGAGGACGGATACTTCATACCTTGTTGATATGGTATGGATCCTTCTACCCTCTTTTGGTTAATAAAGAAGGGCTGCTCCATGCCTCCTTTGTCTCCTCAGTACACCACTTTTTGTTAATTTGGAAGCTCAAGGACAAATTCCCTCCTTTGGAAAATCTTCCTCATCAATGAAGACTGCTCCTATTCCTTGGAAGAATTTAATTTGGTTGAGGAAAAATATATTTTTAATATGGAAACCCACATGTAATAAAAAGGATAGGTCGATCCAAAAGAAAAATTGGACACCCTTGAATGTCTATAAATACAAGTCAAGTGACCCTCATTTGGAGATCAACATCAAGAATTATTCTTTTCTCTTCTTTGGTTTTGGCATGCATAGGTCTAAAATTGGTTCATGGGGAATTCATTCGCACAAGTCTGAAATTGCAGGGTTTGATCTCACACGTGCAAATTAGGGTTTTTGGCTCACAATCGCAGGGTTGCCACAATAAATTTTCAGTTGTAGCCGCATGCATGCAAGCCTTTGTGTGTGTCTAGAATGCTTCAACCACACACACAACTATCAACTCTGTGCAGTCGAGACATAAGGTTTCTTTTCACAGGTGACTGCATATTCTGACAGTTGATCACAAATGTTGATAGTTAACTACAAGCTTGTGAACAATGATTTTGATTAGTAGTGTTGTTGGGTTTATCTATGGGATATTGTTTGGTTGGTTTTTCTTGATACAATTTTGAATCAAGAATTGGATTATTATACTCTCTCTTTACTGAACATTTTATGAAAATCTAATAAGAAGAATAATTTGAAAGGGTTTCCTCCCCTGTGGGGTTTTACCCTGGTCTTCGAACAATCTTGGTGTCTTTATGTGTGAATATTTTTCTTCTATTGTTACTTTATGTTCCACTGCATTGTTGATTATATTGTTCTTTCTACATAATTTCATATGATGTGAATGATGTTACAATGTTGGCGGGTGGATTCAATATGTAAATGATGAAATGTAATTATCTAAACAAAAGAACAATATAGCCCTAAGAAAAAGTAACATGGTATTAGAGCTAGGCTAAAGAAAAAGTCATTGAAGATCACCCATGTGAAGACATTATTGACAGAAGCAAGAGATGATGGAGGAGACCTAAAATAATGTTAGGGTTTAAAGGTAACCCTAGGCCATCTGGTTATTAGGGTGTGATAGATATCATAAGATTAGATTTTGAAAGAAACCATGGAGTATGAAAAAGGGTTGAGTTATGCAATCTTGAAACCCTAGCATGATCAATGAGAAGTTGTTCTAACACTTGAGATAGATTTAGTAGATGAGCTAGTCTCAATTAGGCTTGGTTGCTGATGAAGATGATTGGAAATTGATATATGGATAATGGACAGTGTTAACTCTTGAAGGTTAATTCAAGAGGGAGATGATCACCTCTTGTTAAAAGATAAGCACATTTTAGATTCATGTCTTCATGACACTATTCTTGTTTATATTTACTATTTTTATTATTGCTTATCCTTCCTACATATTTGAGTATTTGAATACTTAACATCTGGATGAGATGTGATAAGTAGATCCTCCTTGAGGATCATCTAAGGTGCAAGAAAAGGAAGATAGTGATAAGAGTTGGTGCTGGAAAAGGAAAGAAGTACACTAAGATTTTTTTTGAAAGTTTTCAAAGTAGCATCCAGAATTTAAAATATGCAAGTGCTAAAACTTGTTAGAAAATTATATATTACAGAGAAATGTCACACATAAAATATTGTGGAAACACAAACACAGACAAAACATAAAACAAGATAGACATAAATATATGTGGTTCACCCAATTTGGGCTATGTCCATGAAGAAACAACCAATCCTTCCTTTATATTATTTAGCAAAATGAAGAGATACAACCTACAACAAATCCGTTGTAATTTCCTCTTTTATCGCACACAATACCCTCTCTCTTTCTCGCTCAGAATACACATGTACATAGTCACAATACAATTCCCTCATATACAACGAGGGGTTTCCTTCTAGGGGAAAAAACCCTAAATTAAACATAACCCATTAGATCATTTACCTAATGAACAATCCACATTGACTACGAAATTACAATATTTTACAAGGAAATTTTACATCTCTTTTTAGCTTCAGGGGCACTGCCCCCAAACCCCTACCGAGGTCCCGTTGGCCCTTGAACCCCCCAACACACCTCCCCCCCCACGTGTAGGGGTGTACATTCTTCCTGGGGTATACATCACCTGAATCAAAGACCTCTGAATCAAGAATATAATCAGGCTCCACAACCAACAATCTCCCACTTGGAGACTGATTATATGAACTCCACCGTTGCTTCATTTGTTAGACAATGACTCCACTTTGGACCTGGTAATTTCTCATCTTCATCATCATACTTGAAGACCAATTGAAACTGAGCAGAATCTCAATTTCTTCCTGGTTACAACTTTTGTTAACATATGTGTAGGATTATGTCTAACGTGAATCTTTTCCAGCTTCAACTGTCCATCTTCCAACACTGACCGTATGAAATGGTACTTGAGTTGTATATGTTTAGTCTTGGAATGAAATGTTGATTTATTTTCAATATGAATGGCACTATGGTTTTCATTGTATAACCTTCCCATATCCTTCTTCTTACCCAATTCATCAATAAAACTTTGTAACCAAATCATTTCTTTACTAGCCTTTGTAGCAGCAACATACTTTGCTTCTGTTTTTTAAAGTGAAACAACACTTTGCATTTTTTAAACCCATCTGACAGTTGTTCCACCTACAGTAAACACATACCCTATGGTTCTCTTCATGTTATCTCTATCACCTACCATATCTACATTAACATATCCATGTAGAGCAATGAGGTACCTCTCAAATACCTAAGAATCCATTTCACTGTCATCAAATGTTCTTTTCCTGGATTGTTCATGTACCTACTTACAACTCCCACGGCATGTGCAATATCAGGCCTTGTGTAGTCTATTGCATACATTAAGCTTATAACTATTTATACATATGGAACTTTAGACATATATTCCATCTCTTCCTAAGTCTTGGGACACATCCCCTTAGTTTGAAATGGCTAGCCAAAGGTGTACTAATTAGTTTTTCATTCTGCATATTAAATCTTTCCAACACCTTTTGTATGTACTCACTCTGGGACAATTTTAATTTGTAATTTTTCCTATCTCTAGTTATTCTCATGCCAAGGATTTATCTTGAAGCACCCAAATCCTTCATTGCAAATGATTTTTCCAATTTTTCTTTGAGCACATTTATGTCTTGCATGTTAGACCCCGCAACAAGCATGTCTACATGCAATAACATCATAATATAGTTGCCATCATTTTTCCTTTTCAGATAAACACAATGATCAGAGTGACATCTAGTATAACGTTTTTCATACATAAACCTATAAAAATTTAGATACCACTGCCTTGGAGCCTATTTTAGGCCATACAAGCTCTTTTCTCAACCTACACACTAGTTTCTCCTTCCCTTTGACCTCATACCCTTGTGTCTACTACATATAGATATCTTCCTCCAAATCCCCATGGAGAAAGGTCTTCTTTACATCTAACTACTCAAGATGCAAATCTTTTGTTGCTACTAGACTTAAAATAGTTCTAATTTAATTCATTTTAACAATAGGAGAAAATATTTCATCAAAGTCTATACCTTTCTTTTGTGAAAACCCCTTCACCACAAGTCTAGATTTATACTTTTTTCTACTTCCATCTTCTTCCTTCAACCTGTAAACCCATTTATTCTGTAATTTTGTTTTACTTGTAGGCAACCTAACTAAGTCCCAAGTTTGGTTATGTTCCAAGGAGTCCATCTCTTCTTTCATGGCTAGCTCCCACTTCTTCCTGGTTTCTACCTACATTACTTCTTCATAACATTTTGTTTCACCACAATCAGTCAACAATACATAATATAATGAAGGAGAGTATCATTCAGGGGGTATACTTATCCTAGTAGATCATCTAACACCAATTTCAGGTGTTTGAGGTGCCTGTTGCTGTGGTGGTTGTTGTTTTGTTTGTGGATGTTGATCATTATGATTTTCATACACCTTTAATTTTTTCTGTGATCTCATCAAGCACTCTATATTATTTGTATTCTCCGTTTTCTTTTTCCTATTTCTTTTCCTGCATCTGATCCTTTTACAAGACCCTTTTATTGAATATGACATCTATACTCCTAATGATTTTGTTATTTCCATAATCATATAAGAGATAACCAAAATCATTAACACCATATCCAACAAAGGTACATTTCTTTATTTTTCATCAAGCTTTATTATGTTTTCTTTATTAATGTGGACAAAGGCTTCACAACCAAGAGTCTTTAAAAATGAGTAGTTTACCTTTTTACTTGTCCATGCCTCCTCTGGAATACCACCATCCAAGGAACTTGAAGGCCCTCTGTTTATTAGATAAACAAAAATATCTACAACACCAACCCATAATTGTAAAGGCAATCTTGCATGCAATCTCATGCACCTTGCACGTTCCATGATTTTCCTGTTCATCCTCTCTGACACACCATTTTCCTGTGGTGTTCCTAGAATTGTCTTCTCTTTGAAAATTCCATGATTTGAACAATACTTATCAAACTATTTGTTGTAATATTCTCCTCCATTTTCTGATCTGAGACACTTCAACTTCTTTCATGTCTCATTCTCAACCAAATATTTCAATTTCTTGAAAGTATCGAATACATCAAATTTATTTCGAATACAATAAATCCAAGTTTTTCTGGTTGCATCATCAACCAAAGTAACATAATAATGAGAGGTGTCAAGATATGATACTTGAGAAGGCCCCCATACATCTGTATGCACAATCTCTAATTTTTCTCTCGTCTTTTCTTTCCCAACTCTGAGAAATCTTACTCTCTTTTGTTTTCCATAAACACAATTCTCATGGAAATCCAAATCAACATGCTTCAAACCTAGCAACAAATTTCTTGAGTGAAGAATATGCATCCCCTTCTAAATCATGTGCCCAACCCTATGATGCCACAATGTTGTATCTGCACCTGTGGATGTTAAAGCATTAACATAAATAGAAATACCATTACATAAATACAATGTACCAAGTTTTTCTCCTTTCATTATTACCAGGGCTCCTTTAATGACCTTCCAGGTTTTATTTGTAAAAGTAGTTACATCACCTTCACCTCCCAACTGCCTTGTTGAAATTATATTTTTCTTCAGCTATGGAACATGCCTTACCTCCTTCAATATCCATTGATTTCCATTCTCCCGTTCTATAAAAACTTTACCTATTCCAACAATTTTACAAAGTTTATCATCACCTAGACGAACCGGTCCAAAATATCCTTGAACATAGTCATGAAAATGTTTCCTATCAAGTGTGGAATGAAATGAGTCCCCTGAATCTACCACCCAGGCATAAATAATATTTTTTAATGAAATAATCAAAGAATCTTGCAAAACATCACCTATTACATTCGCTTCATGATTTTTCTCTTGTTGTGTGTCTCCTTCTTTTTCCTTCCGAGACTTACAGTCTTTATTCAGGTCTCCTTTCTTCTCGTATTCCAGAAAACTATCCCTGATCTAGACTTGGATATGATTTTCCTTGACTTACTGTGATAGCTTGGGCTCTTTCCTCTTTCCATTTTTCTTCCCCTAGTCTCTACAATCAAAGCATTACCTGATGTCTAAACGGAGCCTTTCTGTCACATTTCCTCACTAAGGATGGTGTTAGCGCTTGGAATTCACCTAGGCTGAAATAGACAAACTCTCAAGGCTACATCAAACCATTTCACCTCGTAGCTAGCCCTACGAGGTATGAGAAGGCTCTCTCGGGTCAAAACTCGATGGATTTTGTCAATAGGATGAGTTGACCAATTAGGAACAAGGATTTTAGGCTATTAAACTGATATGGGGGATTGGTTTAGAGTTTTTGGATTTTTTGGTGGCAATTGGAGGGAGTGCAATTCAGGGTGCGGGGATTGAGCTCAGTTTTTGCAGGTGATGCCTTGGGGCAAGGTAGGAATCTATGTTGATGCCTTTAGTTTGAAAAAGATGATCAAGGAAGAAAGGAGAAAAGCTAAAGAGGGCAAACAATGGATTTGAATCCTCTCTAGACAGTGGAAAACATAAATTTTAAACAAAATTGAAAGCTGAGCATGGCATGCATGAATTCAAACTTTATCACTTCTTTTGTTTAAATAGCAGCAAGAGATTAAGAAATGGAACACATAAACACACTTACAATAACAGTAGGGAACACACCATCAACATAATAATCCACAAGAATCCACAATGAAGTCTGCAAAACCCTGGCCTTCCTTTTCCTCAAATTGCAGAAAATACAAGTCACAAATACAATAGCCCTTCTCCCTCTAGAGTCCAACCATGAAAATGAGAAAGAGAAGGAATAATATAGAAGGTAAAACCTCTTCCCCCACCTCTAGGGTCGAGCTCAGCTTCCTAGGAGCTGTTACAACTAATTCTAAATCAGTCACTAGATAATAGGCCAGCACAACAACTTGCCTCTAAAAGTTAGGAAGCCTATCCATGCATTAAATATTAACTTTTTACAACAAAGAAGCTTCTAGAAGAGGTAAAGAAGAGTAAAAGTATCTAATGCCATGAAAGTTACACAAAAATCCATCAATTACATGCCCAAATGGTCAATCCAAGTGAAAATTGTGCTCAACTGGCCGAACTGGTCAAAAACAGGCAAATTTTGCTCTACCGGTCGCACTTCGCCCAATAGGTCGCACTTCTGTTCTATCGGTCGCTCCTCCAGAAATGACTGAAATCGTATCAAAATAACCTTGTTTTGATTCTCTTTGTGTCTTGCAAGTTTACAAAGGTATAATGAGGCCATAAAGAGAGCTTTTGGATCTTTATAGGTCCACTTTCAAAATATTAAAACATTAAACCCACTTTCAAATGTTGCTTGTTTTGGCATTTAATTTAACACTATTTTTTTTGGCCTGGAATTGATTTTTTAAGTGTTTTCACTTGGTTCTTTTTGCAGATAAATTCTCTGATGGATACTGATGAGGAAACCAGGGTTATTGCCGGTATTCTGAAGATTTATGAAGATTTTCCTTATTTTTGCCGTTTCACATGACCTTGAGTTTAAAAAAAACAGAGTTTTTTAAACCAAGGTATTAATGAGCTGCAGCTGATGAAAAATATCAAGGAACATGGTTACATACCTCCTTCTGGCTTGCTGGAGACCTTTGGACTTCAGACTCATGACTTTGAAATGATTTTGACCAAAACCCTAAACCTAGGAAACCCTAGACCTAGACTTGGGATTTACACAAGACAAAACTGCAATAAGTGAGACACAAGTTTTTCAAATGATATGATGATATGACCTGATTCCAGCAAAGCCAAGAAGGGAACAAGACCAGCTCCTCCATCAGTGTTATGGCATGCCTAATGGGATGCAAAACTGATGCTGATGAGACACCTACATATGCATATGCAAAGAGCTGTTTGATCACCGATGGAGGGCTTAAGGCCGACACTAACATTGGCTCCAATGGGGATGGTAGCTCCTTGGAGGTGCCAAGAACCTTAGACCTATGGGACAGCAGACTGGTGTTTTATTCATTGGGAAAATGGAGTCAACTTGTACACACATGACCAAACTCGAAATGACTATATTAGACTTAGACTGAAAAACTGAAATTTTTTAAAAGGACCTTGACCAAAAACAAACTAACTCTTGCAGAAAATAAATAATCTGAACACCTCACACCAACCAACCTCTATCCTTAGAATTATAGCCTTCACTGTGGGCCCCAAACTAAGGATGAGAGATCAGTTCACACTTGCTGTAATAAAGTAATATTATATGTACAATGGAAATGATTTAGAACAACATTGCTCAAGCATGATATTTCTTGAGAAGTCGGCCATTCACCGACCCACCGGGACATTCGTCACCATTCAATTCCTTGAGAATGAAAGCATTAGGTCCACGATATGCAGCAATCTTATAGGGACCTTTCCATAGATTATCAAACTTACCGTGCTTACCTTTGTCCTCATTTCGAGCATCCCATCTTAAAACAACATCTTCTAGCTGAAAATTTTCTGATCTTGCCTTCTTATCATAGATCTTCTTGATGCGTTCTTGCAGTTTTAAAGCGTTTTGGATGACTTCTTCCCTTGTCTGTTGTAGGTGAACCATTTGACTGATTCTCCGTTGCATTGGATCCATGTCTTCTCCCGTTTCTTGGATTAATTTTGCGACCGGTACACTAAGTGATGTAGGAAAAACCGCATCAACTCCATAAACAATCTCAAACGGTGACATTCCTATTGATTTCTTTTGGCTCACCCAATCAGCCCACAATGCATTGACCAACTTCTTGTGCCAACTTTTCTTG
>APFE031703124.1:136653-175024 GCA_000404065.3 Pinus taeda
CATTCAGGCAGGTCATTAAATGATCAACAACAGATCCACCTTCTGATATATTCATATTAGATAAATGCTTCATAAGAAATTCCTTGTTTGAGGCCAAGGTTTTTTAATATAGTTTGGCCAATGTCATCATTAAACCCTTTATTGTCATTTAATTTGAAATATTAAAGGCTACTGATGCCACTAGGCACAACCATATTGTTCCAAGTGCCTTTCTGTCGAGAATATCCCATTTTGTGTTTATCATACTTGTCACCTTCATCGTTTTTCCACTCAATGGTAAGTACATATCTTTTTTATACAAATAATCTTCTATCTACATCTTCCACAGATGGCATTTTTGGCTGTTAAATTTTTCAACCTTAAACCTACCATATTCTGCCAATGACCCCACTCGAACCAAGAACCCTTCTCTCCTGCAAGTTTATAAGCCAAATAGACCTTCGGTTCTGATACCAATTGTTAGAAAATTATATATTACATATCAATGGTACACATAAAATATCGCAAAAACACAAACACAGAAAACACATAAAACAAGAGAGACACAAATATATATGGTTCACCCAATTTGGGCTACGTCCATGGAGAAATAGCCAGTACTTCCTTTATATTATTCAGCAAAATAAAGAGATACAACCTACAATAGGTCCGCTATAATTTCCTCTTTTCTCTCACACAATATCCTCTCTCTTTCTCACTCAGAATACACATGTACACAGGCGCAATACAATTCCCTCATATGCAGCGAGGGGTTTTCTTCCAGGGAAAAAAACCATAAATTAAACATAACTTCTACCGTCACATAATTCGCCTAATGAATGTCCCAGATTGACTACAAAATTACAACATTTTACAAGGAAAGTTACATATATTTTTAGCTTCAGGGGCATTGCCCTTAAACCCTCAGACCCCTAACACCCACACCAACCCCCGCCCCCACGCATGGAAGGGTGTACAATATTCCTAGAGTATACAACCAGCGAAAACGAATAACTTTGAATCAGGAAGATAATCAGGCTCCACACCCAACAAAACTAACAAATAAATGCTACAAATTACAAAGGTGTCAAAATATTACAAGGTATGTATAGTATATTGTTTCATTTTAGCTACAATATTGGATGGAAAGTTAATCCCTAAGGCATGTTGAGAATATCACCTTCATAAATGACTCGTGTATGCATATGAAAGTAAGTTTGATTTCTGATACATGTGATATATTAGTGCACTTGATATTTGGCAAGCATCTTACATTTTCTAAGACATGTTGGATTTCCTGATTTTATAAAGAAGGATATAAACTTTGACTTTGATATATGGTAACTTGATACTATTTCTTGTGATATTCATTGCAACCTTGATAATAAAAGTGTGACAATAAGACTGATACTTAGGGTTTTCTTATTGATCTTGATATGGTTTTGATATTCTAGTATATTTAACTATTGAGTAAAGAAGTTATGTTGTGATTATGATCCTTGAAGTATGAAGATACACTTATATGATACTAACCTTTGATAAATATTTGAGAGAATATATGACAATGAAGTAGTTGATCACCATTTGTTATTACTAGGATTCATATATGTTTGCGAACCCTATATAGTTTGATTCCGTGATATGACATTTTTGCTTATGCATGACAATATTATGATAGAAAAGTTGATGCCTTGAATGATGATGAGAAGAGGCTTCCCATTCAGAGAGAGAAATTCTCCATGAGATCCCAAAACCTATTATTATTTGCATATAAGATTCTTGATTATTGAGGCATAAATAAATGACCATCTAATGTTGTTGAAGTTCTGGTTTGAGTAGAGAGAGTTTTTCTCCTAGTCCAAGCCCCAAATGTTGGGAGAAAATATTAAATGTGTGTCTATAGGGATCCCATCTGCACAGAACAAGGCCTATGGGTGCAACTGAGCCTGTAGGATAAAAAACCTGAAATCATATGCACAAAACCAGGAGCACACCAGGAGTATGATATACCTATAATCATGAAGCAAATGATAGCGAGCTCTATGAGTAGGGAAGTTTAAGGAATAATGAGTCTACATAATGTTTGACTTATTATAGAGAATGTGAATGTATTGACTAATATTTTTTTTTCATGGGTCTATAATGTGCATATCAACATGTTATTTGCCTTGATTTGATCAATGGAGCTAGTATGATAGTAAATGATCTCTCCTTTGTATAAAGTGATTGTTATTTTGGCTATTGCATAAATCTCACAATGAATATATGAATTGTCCTTGGTATATGAATTTACATTTAATGACAAAAATGATTCATATTACGATCATGTGGATGGTTTGATGAAGTTTGGATCGATATTTCTTGGAAAATGATAGTTGTTGTCATGACAATAGAAAAAGTTTTAACCTAGTACTTGGGGACATGGATTGAAAATATTAACAACGATATTGGCAGGAAATTTTATGACTTTGATATTAGTTTAGTTTGGCATCTAAGGCTTTATAAGAATACTTTGTTGACTTGATTGTACAATATTGATTTGTTTAAGGTTGGGTATATTGGTTTTGTCAGTGTTATGTTTGAAGAAAGAATTGTATGATTAACAAGCTCCCTGAGCCTAATATGTTTGCATTAACAGTTACATGGTGAAGCTTAGAAACAATGTTGATCCAAACATCTACTTCAAAGTGGTCTAAGGTATGCCTTTGATTTTTTTTATATGATTGACAATTTATTCTTGACAGGTAATGAGCCTATGATGATCAAAGTAAGAGGGAGTTGGCCTCTGAGTTCAAGATGAAGGATGTGGCAGGATTCACTAATTCCTAGGATTAGAAGTTTGGAAAAGGAAATATGTCATAAAGATATTGGAGATATTTGGAAAGTTGGAATGAAAATCCTTGGACACCCCGACGGAAATGAATTTTAAGAAATTATGCAGAGATGTTGTTGGATCTAAGTACCGAAACTTGATTGGGACATTGATGTTCCTTGTGGATACCTATTTGGATATATAGTTTGTAGTGAACACCTTGCATCAATTCATGTTTGATTCGCTTCATACAAATTGGGTTGTTGTTGAGCACATTTTGAAATAATCTGCATGAGACAATCAACTTGGTCTAAGATATACTACAAGAGATGTATGATTGCATGGATGCAATGATACTAACTAGGTTGGAAATGTTATTGATAAGAAGACCACATTTGGGTGTTGTTTTAGCTTGGGATCTGCCATGACATCTTAGATGAGTAGTAAATAAAAGTCTGTAGCTTTAAGCATGATCAAGGTTGAGTACATTGTTGCTAGCATGGCTATCTATGAGACAATTTGGCTAAGAAATATCTTTGGAGATTTGTTGAAGAAGGTTCTAAGTATGAAAGTGATATGTTGCAACAACAAGACTAGAATCTGATTGGCAGAGAATCCCATATATAGTTGGGATAGAAATATCTTCATATATTGAGACAATGTTGTTGTATGAGACAATCTTAGGTTTATGGTTGTTGCCTCCATGAGAGGATTTATGAATAAGGTATCCTTTTATGACATGTATTTTCTCTAACATAATATTTGATTTGATGGTACATATAAATAGGAAAACAAAGGACTGCTACTCAAAAGAACTACATAAAGCAGTATGACTAAACTCTTCAGTGAATTGTTTGAGTCGATACTGGATATGAGCACATTGATATGTTTCTGATCTAAAAATAGCAACATAGATTGATGGATGTGACCTTCCTGAGTAATGGTATGGACTAATCGAGGACACTGAGCTAGATCTTCCCCCATGTTTGAGCTCCTAGGGTGAACACTTGAACCATATATCTCTTGAGGTTAAGGGACCTCTGGATTTGACATAGTATACCCTAGTTTCCATATGTCTTTCCTTCCCATCTAGACAATGGGTGTTGGCTTCCTGAGTTAGGCATGATCCTTACCATTTATGGTAAGTGGCATTCCACTGAAGCTAGAGATTCAAGTGTTCTACCACATGAATCTCAAGGGTTATTGTTGGGAAGATCAATAGGAAATAAGATGGTCATGATCCTTACCTCGTATATCAAGTGGTATCTCTCCCATTGATTGCACAATGGGATGGTAGTGATCCTTTATTGGTAACTGGTATCTCGCCTAATACTCGATATAGTGTGGTAGTCAGATGCTCCCTTATATGAGATGACTTGGGGTGAGAGTGTCCCATAGGACCTTCCCCGTTTTCACAGACATGACATGAGAGTATCCCATAAGACCTTCCTCATTTCCATTGGATTATGGGTGGTAGCATTAACTCCTCGATTATGAGTTTTCAAGGTAGTAGCATTGGGCTCCCTGCTAGCAGAGATTTTGGGTGGTAGCAATGGCTCCCCGATGGATATATGGTGGTATCATGTGATTCCCTTTGATGTCAACTTCTTTTTCTTTAAGGTTCAAGATTGTTCGGAATATGAGCATAGATGATCTGAGATAAGAAGGGATGAGAAGATATGAGTTGAGATGAGCAGGGATGAGAAGAGATGAGAAAAGACAACATTTGTTTATGAGATATTTGTGATGGGACATATGTTGTAGTCAATAATTTATCCCTAGCTGAGAGGGAGTGTTAATTTGGCAGCTCAGGGACAAATTCCCTCCTTTGGAGAATCTTCCTCATCAAGGAAGGCCCCTCCTATCTGTTGGAAGAATTTAATTTGGTTGGGGAAAAATATATTTTTAATATGGAAACGTCATGTGCACAAAAGGATAGCCTGACCCAAAACAGAAATTAGACACCCTTGAATGGATATAAATACAATTCAAGTGACCCTCTTTTGTAGATCAACATCAAGCATTATTCTATCATCTTCTTTGGGTTTGGATCGCACATGTATTAAATTGGTTTGCAGGGAATTCGTTCGCACAAGTCCGAAATTAGTTTGAAGGGAATTCATTTGCATAGGTCTGAAATTGCAAGGTCCAAGCTCTCACATGCAGATTAGGGGATTTAGTTCATAGCTGCAAGGTTACCACAAGAAATATCTAGTTGCGGCCATATGTATGCAAGCCTCTGCATGCAGCTGAAACGCTTTAGCCACACGCACAACCGTTAGTTCTGTGTGGTCAAGACTTAGGGTTTCTTCTGGCAAGTGACCACAAATTTTGACAGTTGATCGCAGATGTCGATATTTAACCATAGGCTTGTGAATATTGGTTTTGATTAGTAGTGTTGTTGGGTTCATCTCTGGGATATTAATTGGTTAGTTTTGTTGGATAGCCTTGTGAATGGAGAACTAGATTATTGTACTCTCTCTTTGCTAATTATTTTATGACAATCTAATAAGAAGAAGATTTTGAAAGGATTTCTCCCTTGTGGGGTTTCCCCTTGGTCTCCGACCAATCCTAGTGTCTCTATGTGTGAATTATTTTCTTCTATTGTTCCTTTATGTTTCGTTGAATTGTAGATGATATTATTCTTTCTACATAATTTCATATGATGTAAATGATGTTATAATGTTGTGGGGTGAATTCAATATATAAATGATGAAATGTAATTATCTAAAGCAAAGAACAATATAGCCCTAAGAAAAATTAACACTTTCAAACTTGGAAAAGATGGGCATTGATCAGTTGAATGGTTCTCTTCACATATAGAGAAAATTTCTATAAAATTCAATGGGCATTCATTTCTAGGATGCC
Source organism: Pinus taeda (assembly GCA_000404065.3). Taxonomy (NCBI): domain Eukaryota; kingdom Viridiplantae; phylum Streptophyta; class Pinopsida; order Pinales; family Pinaceae; genus Pinus; species Pinus taeda. The sequence continues at coordinate 142,313 of APFE031703124.1, forward strand.
TCTTAGTGCATCTCGGGAAAAATAAGTCTAATGCCCTTTCTGATTCCTCTTGTTTTTCTTAATTTATATTGTGTCTACCTGTAGGGAAAAAAGTGTTATATCTCACTTTTAAAATCTTCCAACATACCTCCTATTCCATTCTTAATGACTAAAGTAGAGGATGAAGGAATTACCAAACTATGGCTCTATCTAACTTTATTTCTAGTAGCTCTAGAATGATTTTTGAACATTGTTTTGATGTCTTCATAGTTTAGATGATAAATATCTCCATTGGCCAACATATTGATTGTCTCCATCAATTCTTCTTTGACCCTCTTAAGAAAGACTAGTTTCAATGAATCCACATCATGAGTGTAGTTATGTGCCCTCTTGTAGCTCAATTGAAATATTTCCTCATAGTATTCTAGAGATTCATTTGGCCCCTGGGTCATACTAAATATGTCATCGCTTGTATCACTTATTTTGCAATAATCCTTGTATTTGGTGTTGAATTATTGTTGTGTCTATTCCCATGTAATGATGTTACCTCCTTCTAAGCTCATGAACCAGCACAAGGTTTCATCCTTGAGGGTTGAAGGAAACAATTTGATCTTATGCTCATCTGGTTTATAATAATATGTCCTTAAGACTACAACAAATTCAAACATGAAGGTGTAAGGGTCCTCAGAAGCCATTTCATGGAAATGTGGGAGAGCAGTGGGGCTGATATTTTTCATTTTAGCTTTCCCATTTTCCTCCCTGATAGGAAAGACTTTAGGCTGCCTATTTCCATCCATAATATCAATGGGTGATGGAGGTTCTTCACCTCATGTAAGCTCATCAAAAATACCTATTTTCTCACCTAAAAGGGCCTCTATATATCATGTATATAGAGTAGGAGTCCAACTGTTAGCAAGTGAAGGTTGGATATTTTTAAGAGTGGGGGTTTTAGGTATAAATTTTTCTGAATTATCCCTAACTCATGAAATAAATCATATTTCTTATAGACATGTTGATGAAATTTTTATTTATTTACTTATTTATTTTTCATGAAATGAATGCAAATGAATCAACTAAGAGCATAAAATAGTACCTACTTTGACACCTCCTCAAAAATGATGCCAAAAAAGTGATGTCCCTTGGTATTATAACAAGAATGTTGAAACTCTTGAGGGACTCAATTTTAATTATGAACCCGAGGTTCGTACAAACTTAAGAGTGGTCAAAATTGTGTGTGCATCGGGTAATGTATTCTCCTTTTTGGTTTATCTAATGCAACTAAAGGGGAGCTAAAATGTATAAAGACCACTTTTCCTATGTAGGCCACAGGAAACGCTCAAAAAAGTATGGAACAAAAAATATACCTAATCTAGTTTGAAGGAAAGGAAACAATAAAAAGTAGCCATATTATATTTGTAGAAAAGTAAATGATTGAAGGAAATCATACTGTATTTGTAGAAAGGCAAAAGACAAGAAATAAACATACTCTATTTTGTAGAGAATTATATCATAGGAAATAAACCTATGGTAATTGTAGGAAAGCAAAGAAAATCATTTCAAGAACATTGGAGAAAAATAAAGTCTATTCTATGATGCATGATAAATTAACTTACACCTGAAAGAAGACATCCAAACAATAAACCCTAATTATAGAAATAAAACAACTTTTTCTACAACTATTAGGGTAAAGTTGCTAAGGGGTCTCTAAACTTCTAAAATCCATCTCCAGTGTCTAATGAGCATTAAAATGTGATAAGGAATGATAAAAAATATTTGGGTGGAATTTCTGGAGGTATTCTAGTGCAATTTGCATACTGCTATACGATGTCAATGCTTTGCTACAAGAAATAGCTGAGAGTAGTTTTGTGCAGTTTAAGTGTTGAAAAAGGTGAAGGAAGGATTTATAAGGGTAAATAAATATTTTACAATCTGAATTTCCTACAATGGATCAGTTCATGTAGAGAATAGGCAAATATAGAGTTTCTTGTAGCTCGTACAAACATAAATTAGCTTGTTGAAAGATTGTAGAAATGTGTAACAACGAGTGAAAAGTTGATGTTCTAAGTGATCCAAATGCACCAAAAATAATAATAACTATACCTATGAAGCAATATTGTCTAACTGAATGAAAAAATCATGATTGGTTGGGAAACGAAAAGTGCCTAAATAGTTGATAGACTACTAAATGTTGAAAATAGAACAACATAAACGATAAGTTGAATTTTAAATGAATAATATCATTGCATGAAAGAAACTATTTTTGAGTCCATCAATGGAAGATACATAAAAAAACTTAGAGAGAATCTTATTCACTAACCTTGCAAAGATAATACCTTTTCATAGATGATATTTGCATAAATGCATTCAACTAAACTAAATGCAAGGAAAGTAAAGATACAAGAAGGGGGCTTGAACACCTAGGTTGGGCTCTAACCCAAGGAGACTCAAGTCCCTTAAAGGAAAATAAAACTGGAAACTAAAGAGTGATTTTCATTAATCAACAAATGTGCTCATAGATGAAACATCACAAAGCTAAATTAGTAGGGAAAAGTATTTCTCTACTAATAACTATCTTCTTCAAATTTTCAAATCCTTATTGGGCTAATAAGGCCCCTTATTTATACAAAAAAATGCTTAAGGGGAAGCTCCCTTGAAGGGATAAAAATTTCCCTCCAAAATACATAGAAAGTAGGATCTGGTTCCTTGATGACTTCACAACTATAGGGAGGTGATAATGTCCTTGATTCAACTGAGTTTCGATTATCCTTTAGTAGGGGACAAGGCCCATATTCTTTTCTTGTTGGACCCCTGCGTGATCTACATAGAATATCCTCAATATACTGCATAATAAATGCAGTAGGCACACAAGATATGGCAATCATCTCTTAACCTTCCTAAGAACTTATTAAAGTTGAAAAATAAATTTTTAAGCGCAGAAAGGCTGAATATGCCCAAGGATGGTTATATGGGTCTTAAGTTGTACCTATTTGGGAGGCCCACCAATTTTAACTATCAGAAGACAAGGATTATGTGTGCAAATTAAAGAAATCCTTGTATAGTTTGAAACAAGCACCTAGGGCATTGTATTCTAGATTGGATAAATATCTTCAGTAGTAAGGCTTCAAGAGAGGCATAGTTGAAAATAACCTTTACATCAAGATTGAAAAAGATAACTTGTTCATTATTGTTTTCTATGTGGATGACTTAATTTTTGGAAGTGATGTTGAATTCATGAGCAAAACTTTTGCAGCTAACATTCAAAAGGAGTTTGAAGTGCCTATGTTGGTGGAACTATCTTTCTTTCTTTGTTTACAAGTTCATCAATTAGAAAAGAAGCATCTTTATCTCTCATATCAAGTACCTTAAATAAATATTAAAGAAGTTTGGTATGGAAAGTTATGCACTTGTGAGCATTCCCATGACAATAGGATGCAATCTTAGTAAGGATGATAAGTCTCTAGAAGGAAACCAAAACATGTGTAGGACCATGATTAGAAGCTTTCTTTATTTAACAACATTGAGACCAAATAGCATGCAAGTAGTAGGTTTGGTAGGCAGATTTTAGTCAACCACAAAGGATTCTCAAGTGAACATAGTCAAAATGATATTTAGAGATGTACAAGTAACCATATATTATGGCTTTTGGTATCCAAGGGGAACATATCTTACTGACAAAGCTTATGAAAATTCAAATTAGGCTAGAAGTGTTGATGATAAAAAGAGCACTAGTGGATGATCCTTGTTTTTAGGAAGTTGTTTAGTTTCCTAGCTCAACAAGAAACAAACTTCCATTTCTCTATACACAATTGAATTAGAATATATTATAGCAATATCATGTTTTACTCAAGTCTTATGGATGAAGAAGAATCTCAAGGATATTAAAGATAATAGTGAACAAAATATACCCATTATGTGTGACAATACTGTTTCTATCAATATCTCAAAAAACCTTGCTATGCATTCTAAAATGAAGCATATTCCTATCAAGTACCAATTTCTTCGATAACAAGTTGCTAATCAAACTATTAGATTGGAATAAATTTCAACAAAAGAACAAATTGCAGACAAATTTACCAAACCTCTACCTAGAGAAAGTTTTAAATATATTAGATAGGAAATGGGAATAATTTCTTCCTCGCAAGGAGGAATGGCTTACTGGTTTTAGCTAAGAAGCATCCTAATGACAGAGGGAGTTTAAGGAAATGGTATGCAAATAGGGGGAGAATCAATAAACATCAGGGGGAGAATCAAAGGGGGAGAATCAATAAACATCAGGAAAAGAATAGTCAATAAGTAAATAGGGGAGTACAATTAAAAAGTAGATAGGGGGAGTCTACCCCAAGTTCATCAATGACTAGAAGATGTATGGTGTGATTCCATTGATACAAACGGGAGATATTGTTTCATATATGTTTTCATTGATGTCATACAGTGTCATTGATTTCAAAGTTCAACAACATGGGATATTATTGAATGTGTGTTGCCATTTTGTCAAAATTGTAGTTTGGATAACATATCATTGAATACATTTATTCTTTAGTCCCTATTCCAAATGTGAATGAATGTTTTATGGTTGGATACCCCTCTCAAATATATTTCCAATGGTATGTAGAACTTATCCTAACTCCACAAAAATCAAGAGGAAAACACAGTTGAAGTGAAGAAGTCAAGAAAGGTTACAAGCTTGTCAAAGATCCATCCTTAAGTAATATTTAGGTATCAATAATATATCCAAGCTTCTTTAGAATATATGAGAATCTGTGCCATTTTCCACAAGGTTCATTGGATCAAGGGCCAGATACCAGATTCATTTCCCTGCATCTAGACATTTGGGTATTTTGGGATGCAACAAAAGATATTCTTAATGGAAACACCAAATTTCTAGATTTCTCCATTAGCCATTAAGTGTATCCTAGTTGACATGGTGTAAAGGTAGGATGATAGATGGTGCTAGGTGAAAAAAAAATGATGATGTGGCACCCTAAGGTATTGACACTATTAGGAAGATTTAGACTTTTTGGTGGCCAAGTTTCCCTATTCCGAGAGCATGTGGTGGCAACATGGCATGCCACATGGCATAAAGATGACATTGCAGATGAGGTGGCATTGACATTACATAAATGAAATGGAAAGTTATGATTGGTTCACGTTCACAAAGTTTTGATGTGGTATCTTTTTATGACTCAGGATTCATTCCATTTACTACTTTAGATAAGGTTTCTTGTATGTTTAGTTTTTGGCCAAGATGGCGATGAACAAGGAAAATTTATAAAAAATGCTAAAGCCCTAAATTATGGGCCATCCGAGCATCTAGTGTTCCATGTGTTCATTAGCTCACAAGTTTAATTTTTGATAGGATTGAGATACAATGAATAAGGAACTTGGTAAATGCAAAAATGTTTGGATATCTGGGGTTTCAAGAAATCTAGGGTGCACATGAAAAGTTAATGGTCAAGGATCCAAATCCATATTTGAATGGAGTTAAAGTTCAAATGAGATATTGTTTTGTAGCGTTATCTAGCTTTAGGAAATTTGGAAGTTGATCGATGTAAATGGCTTGAAAAAATAAAAATGCCTAGATACTAGATTTGAGATCAAAGGGCAAGTGGTCAAGGTTCAAGTATTGGTCCTGATTTTGTGTGAAGAGCTATTTACTTTATATGGAGATCCGGGAATGTTAAAATACCTTGTGGACCTAGATATATTATTTAGTAGATTAAGATTTTTGTTCTGACCCTTGATCCTATGCAGTGAAAATCAAGCCCTTAGAGTTGGAATTGGTAATCTGGGTATGTAAAGAATTCAAATTTTTAGTAATTTTCTACACTCAATTGGATCTAAATCCATATTTACTAGATATTTTGCAAGATGGTTATATCATGTGGTTTCATGGACCTAAAGTTGAGCCCTAGAGGAGTCAAGGAGTGATTGACATAAGTGATATTCAGTTCATTTGGACTAGGTTTCTAGTAGAAGACCCCAACATAATATTCCACATTTTGTTGATTTGGTTTAGTATAAATAAGCTAAAGAATATTGGAAGAGGATATGGATTTGGCTGAGTGTTAGAAGAGTTTCTTTTGTTATGATTTTATGGTGAAAAAAGGTGCAAAATAACTCTATGGAATGAAGTCATTGGAAGACATGTGATCGTAGAAGTAATTAGAAGATAAATTCATAGGATCCCTGTGAAGTTCCGCTAAGGATTCAGAACAAGAATTAAAGTATAGAACAAGGGAGAAGAATGAAATAGAGCTAAAGACACAAACAAAGGAATCAATTAAGTATTATTTAAGTTGGTTCCTATATTTATTAGGGGGTTGGTGCCTCCTTCTAGTTAGTTCTAATAAAACATCTTAGGTTGTTGGTGCTTCCTTTTGGGTGGTTCTAAAAAATCATTGTAATAGTAGGTTTGTTCCTACAACACCATTCATTAATAAAATAAGTTTCTTACATATATTTAGTGTATCTCTTATTTTTTATGCGATTGATTTTATATGTGTATTAAATTATTTTGATTAATTAAGATTGGCCATTATTGTAATTCACACCCATCAATATAATTACATTTCCAACAATTTTGTCATTTTCTCTACCACTACAATAATAAAAAATTTTCCCTTCAGATCTAAGTAAACCTGTGATAAATTCCATTGAAACTTCTTCCCAATGCTAGATTGCTTTGGCTAATGGTTGTATGAGCCTCATGGTCCTTATTATATCTCTCTTATTTTGTTGGCATACCATAAATTTAGCCACAAAAATTTGCACATATCCTTGAAGACTTTCCTATAAAAGATATTTCCTAATTTTGTGATATGATTTTAAGAACACTAAATCTCCTCCTACATGAGAAGTGTGTAATTCCTAAATGACCTTTAGTTTGATGATAATCCTCACATAAGTATAAATGATCTTGATACCACAAAAAATCATTCTTCCACATAATTGTTTTTTGTTACACCGGGGTCCTCCTATACTTTTTGAATGATATTTCGTACCTTTTCAATATTGCTTCTATTCTATCCTTGCTTCTTCCACCTGGTTAGGTTCTGGAATCAAAATAGCACATAGTAAACAATTTGTGCCTTCTTATTATATTGAGAGTGCATCTACGACAATATTTTTTCCCTTTTTGTACATAATTTCAAAGTCATAACTTAGCATATTTGTAACCCATTTCTATTGTTGTTCTAAAGATAGTGTTTGTTCGAATAAGTACTTCAAACTATCATGATCTATTTTTACTTTGAAATGTCTTCCTATTAGTTATGGACGCCATTTCCTAACTACATGTAGTATGGCCAACATTTATTTTTCATATATGGGCCTGAGTAAGCTATTTCCTTTAAGTTTGATACTTTCAAAAAGGAAAGGGGCCTTCCTTCTTACATCAAAACTGCACTAATACCATGATCTGAGACATCACACTCCACAATGAAGGTTTCTGTGAAATTAGGTGTGGCAAGTACGAGTGTTGTACACATAGCCTCTTTAAGTCTTTCAAAATATATGGTTACTTGTTTAGTCTAAGAAAATGCTTCCTTCTTCAATAATATTGTTAGAGGTGTTGCTATATAACCATAACTCTTTATAAAATTGTGGTAATATCTTGTCAATAATCAAAATCCTTTTAGTTTTATCAAGGTCTTGGGGATTGACCATTCCCTCATATATTTTATTTTGTTAAGGTCTTATTGAAACCATCATGGGATAAAATATAACAAAACATTCCACTTATCAAACCCCAAATGCACAATTCAAAGAGTTTCCATATAGTTGTTTCTCTTCCAATGGTGTTAATTAAGACTTTGTCAACATGTTGTACATTCTCTTCCTAAGATTTGTTGTAGATTAGTATGCCATCAAAAATAATTAATAGAGCTTTGAAATGTTAAAGGTGCATTATTAAGTTCAAATGGCCTTGTAATGTCCCTTCTTAAATTATTTTGGAACAAGATTTGTTTCTACATATTGGGGGCCAATTTTAGTGAAGACGGGGCCCGTTTGACTTTTTATAGAAGACTTAGGAGTTAGATGCAAGTTAATTTAATTTAATTTTGTTTTGTTAATGATATGTGGGGACCAACCACATAAGAAATACACACTCCCTAAGCCAATAATTCGAAATGAATGACAGGGAAGAAAATGTGTGAAGAAAGGTCCCACGAAATTTATAAAAGGAAGGCAACACACTTCATTTGGCATTCTTGGCTTATCGAATTTGATTATGTTGCTCGAGTTGTTTAGCCAGGTCACCTGTTGTTTAGCAAGAGTTTTCCAAGTAGAGAACTCACCCTTTCTTCGGGGGACTTCGAGTGCCACCCTATATAGGTTCATCCATTATCATCTGAAGGAGATTTGTAGAGAGATTTCCAACATTTGTATTCAATTCGCCCTAGCAGTGGAGCTAGTGTGGCCATTGCAACATTCTTTCAGAGGGTTATTTCCAAGAGAAATTAGGAGAAGAAGAATTAATATATTTCTTGGCTATTAGGTGAGTTTGAGGGCTAGAAGTGGCAGCAATATTCAGGGTTCTGGTTTTGTAGACTTTGTGGCCAATGCAGAGGAGAGAAACTAGGCATGAGTGGGAGATAGAGTTTCATCCATTAGGGTTGTTGTTTGCCAAAAGAAATAAGGGAAGTATTGGTGGAGTTGATTTCTACATTTCAGGAGTTTCTGGGGAGGATTTTGTTGGTGGTTTCACAGACAGCATGCTTCAATGGCTTTTGGAAAGCGCAGGGATTTTGGGGGTCGATTTTGGAAGGTTAAAATCAAGTCAAACCATTTCTAGGTTTTGTGGGTTTTGTATAAGGAGCCTAGATATAAATTTGCAGAATTGTATGAGCACCGAAGGTGGGGTTTTAATCCATATATTTGCAGCAGACAATGCATAATTTCTGGGGACTACATAGTGCCTTTGGGGGTCGATTTTGGGAGGTGAAAATTAGGCCAAAACATTTCTAGGTTTTTGTGGGTTTTTCCTGAGGAGCCTAGATATAAATTTGCATAATTTTCTGAGCACTGAAGGTGGGGTTTTTAGCCGTATATTTGCAGCAGAATGTGCAAAATTGTTGGGGACTATGTAGTGCAGCAGTTGGTAAGTTGATTGTAGCTCTGGGTTGTCATTTCTTCACCTTGGATTTTCTTTGCTTGTATTTGAGGCAAGCCAAGGTGCATTCCTTCCATATTTTGTACTCTTGCACTAGTTTATAATAAAATGGCTCAGCTGCTTCCATATTTTTGACTGTTCTGGGTGTTTACTAAAATGTTTTAAAATTTATGTGGTGAAAATTGTTATTTGATTTCATATCATTGTTTTTCCTATTTTGGAACATTACAGTGGTATCACAGCATGGATTTTTCCAACTGTAGGTAACCAATAAGATCATGGAAGATTCAGGTATGTAGGTACAATAATAGGTGAAACCTTAGACAAACTCATGGCTCAAGAGAAATTTAGTGTGCATAAATTTGGGGTGGAACCCATTGGGACAATTAGAGGTTGGCCCAATTGAGGAGGGTGAAAGACCAAACCCATACTCATTCTTACAATAGACACACTAGAGGTACACAGACGGTGGGGGTGAAACCATCTACACCATGTGGGGTAAATCAATAGACTCATGACACTAGATCTCCATGAAATGAGCATAGAGGACAAAAAAAGTTATAGGGTGAGGCTAGGAGGCAATTATACTAGTGGAGATTTGGATTTAGATATATAAGGCGTCTAATGAGGAGATTGAGCATGAGGAAGAGGATACGCTGGAGTGTGAGGAGCACATTAGTATACCAAGTGTGGCATAGGAGTCACCATTATTGGAGGCCTCTTTGATTGAACCAATGACATCTTGGGGAAGAGAGTAGAGCATACACCCATAGGGCCATCCATTGACGAGGTGTCAGGAGACACATACATGTCCACAATTGAGGAGGTAACATCCTTTGTTGAGGTATCCATTTGATGAGGTATTTAGGGTCGCGATTGAGTTTTCAGGTGATAGCAGCAAATGACAGGATGATGAGGTGTCAAGATACATCACCACCCTTCATGAGGAACCAATAGGTATAGAGGCACCCAAATATACGACAGATTTGTGGGATGACAGTCACCTACAACAACATGGAGAGCACATAGAGGGGTGTGAGCTAGTCATAGAGGGCCATTTTGTGACTCATGTTGAGTCGATGGTGGAGGAGGAGGAACAGTCTTCTTTGGGGCCAACCACTGACTTAGAACAGATAGATGCATCAAATTTCAACAGAGTTGTAGTACCTCCAGATAGTAGTTCTCTCCAGGTTTATATAGATGGGGCTTACAACATTCTAGACTACCTTTGCACCATACAGAAAGAGATGAAGAGAGCCCCCGAGAAATTTTATGTGTTGAGTAGGATTGTGAGTTGAGGCGACATGAGCTGTGTAGGGTGCAACACTTGCAAGATGGAGGGCTTGTTCTATGTGTTTGAGTTTGTGCATTCAATCCCTCTCTTTGGGTTGGATGGAGAGAGATTCTGAGTTGGCACTCAATGGAGTTTGCTAGACTCATGGAGATGGTTGTAGTCCAGAGTGAAGCTTAGTGGGAGTTCTCAAACATCGAGGGTACTGGAGGCCCAGGTTGGCATTAGGATCCATGTGGGCATTCCTATTCATTATTAGACATGAGGGATGGCTATGGAATTAATGAGGTAATCAACCCAGTTCTTGGACACATACATTCCTTAGGGGAGTTCTAGTCAGTGCTAGTGGCCAGGTGGTTTGTGAGGAAAGTCCATTGGTTGTTTTAGCTTGTTGGTTGTGCATGGGGATGTAGGATGATTCAAATTCTCTGACAGGAGCTAGTTGGAGGAGGTGGCATGGGTAGGCCACCAGACCGAATATTGTATGGAGATGATGTTCTCCCATTGAGTTTTAGGACTCAAGGGTCACAAAGAATCGACATAGATGAGATATCTCCTCTAGCAGGAGTAGAGTTAGGGTGTTCAATTCTACTAGGATGGACGAGGGGACATGATGTGTGTCATGGTGGGATCACTAGTAGAGTGGAGGACACTTTGGCACATGCAAGATACCATATGTTATAGGGTGGTATGACAGTAGGCAGTGGTACATAAGACTGCACAGAGTTAGGTTGTAGCATCTAGTGTTATATAGAGGGATGTGGCCTAATGCATACAAACCTAATTCTAGGCCATAACACACAGTGGTGTGCAAGGCTATGTAGAAATGAGCACTCGCCTGCAGAGGATCATGGATATGCATGGTGGTATACCACATCATGTCGCTTTACATTGTGGGGTAAAAGGAGTGACTCACATCGCATTGAGGATGTGTGGGGAGTGATAGGTGCAATGACATAGGTAGGACACAAGATGGTATAACTGTAGTTGGGGGTACCTAGTGGTGTACAGGGATAGTTTGTAGCGTACAGTGGCATGTCGAGGAGTGTGGTGGTACTTGGTTGTATGCAGTGAAACATGATGCGGCACAACGAGCTCTTGGAGCGTTGCCTCTATGGAGACTTATGGACAAGTACAATAGGTGTACTATTGGACACAACTCACCTAGAATCACTGAGGACATTATTGATCATTTGGGGACACCATGTTTAGCGGAGGCAGGACCTCGAGGGGGTTATCAGTAGATCTGAGGCAAAGAGAGGGTTGTCTGTAGGATTACTCTTAAGCATTTAGGAAAACTCTTGATTATACTCTTTGGGACATACCCACCCATCATCCTCTAGTGTTTCTTACAGTCACAGAGGGTTTGGTTGTTTCCCTTTGACACTCTCCATTCAGGCAATAGGGCATGGAAAGCTCACCCTAGGGCCGAGAAGAGACTCTCTAGTTGAGCCACTGTTGGAAATAATACTGAGAGGGGGGGTGAATCAATATTATCACATTAATAAAAAATTTTCATTTCCAAACACTGATTCATATATGCTACTTCCACAACTTCTTATGATTAAGTTAATTGATCTTCAATGAGTGCATTAGAACATTTTCAACCATATTATCAGTTAACAGATGCAGTAACATAGAATAGATCATCACACATAAGGCACACACATGAACACCATGATATAAGGTGGAAACCCAATGCGGGAGAAAACCACCTGCTGCAAGTCATCTCAATCTTCTTCTTAATAAGAAAATCCTTTTACAATATTTGTACTGGTGCAGTCTTATACCAGTACGGGAGCTACAACCCCCGTTGCTCTTGTACTAGCCGATCCATTTACTAGTACGCAGGCTGCTACCTGCTACAAAGCTCCAAAGATTCCCCTTTGCTTTGTACTAGCTTAAGTACTAGTACGTAGGCGCCGGCCTACAATCTTCTCTCCTCCAGGTACCACGTTTCATCAATTTTCATACTGGATACACAGAAGCACAACACATAATCTGAAAGGCCACGTTCCATCCAATTTTCATACTGGACCCAATAACCACATTGAAGCTCATAATCAAACAACCTTCTGAATCACCCAATCACTAGATCAATACATATACAATGAGAGTCATCAATCAGATCTAGTCCATCAGATCACATGAAGATGAGTCATTAAGAACATAATCAATCACTTCTCAGACTGTTGTTATCAGATCATAATACCAGAAACCAGACCCAGAACATAGCAAGGATAAACATGGACAGCTAATTTGATTTCAAGAGAAGTACGCAGCTTCACCCATGTAATGCCTGCGTACAAGTACACACTGTTCTTCTGTGGTGCCGCGCACCTCCGCATCTGCGCCTTCTGTGGCGTCTCTGCACTACGCCTTCGGTGGCGCCTCTGTGGCATCTCCTGTGGCGCCTTCGCACTGCGCCTTCTGTGGCGCCTCCGCACTGCGCCTTCTGTGGCGCCTCTGTGGCGTCTCCGCGTTGCGCCTTCTGTGGCGCCTCCGCACTGCGCCTTCTATGGCGCCTCTGTGGCGTCTCTGCACTGCGCCTTCTGTGGCACCTCTGTGGCGTCTCCGCACTACGCCTTTTGTGGCGCCTCTGTGGTGTCTCCACACTGCGCCTTCTGCGGCGTCTTTGTGGCGTCTCCGCACTGCGCCTTCTGTGGCGCCTTCGCATTGCGCCTTCTGTGGCACCTCTATGGCGTCTCCGCACTGCGCCTTCTATGGCACCTCTGTGGCATCTCCGCACTGCGCCTTCTGTGGCACCTCTGTGGCGTCTCCACATTGCACCCTCTGTGGCGCCTCTGTGGCATCTCCGCACTGCGCCTTCTGTGGCACCTCCGCACTGCGCCTTTTGTGGCGTCTTCGCACTGCACCTTCTGCAGCGCCTCTGTGGCGTCTCTGCACTGCGCCTTCTGTGACGCCTCGTACCTCCGCAGCTACGCCTTATTTAGATCTAGACATTACTCCAAGAGATCATAGTATTTCAGATCTAGCTCTCATAAGATGTTCAACCCAAAACATGCTCAATCCAAATGATCTCCTTTGCTTTATATAGGCAAGCTCTTCCTCAAATCATGGATCATGGGGCTCAATAATAATAATAATAATATAAAACAATACCATGGGCCAAAACCATAATAACACAATTCCATCGACTAAATACCAAGAGTTAAACATAAGAAACCCCACATGTGCTTTTCTCTGCCTTGAAGTAAGTGAACTGGGGGTACACACCTCCTGAATGGGATAACTGCGGGTATGTACGCACTTTATGTAACATCGGCCAGCGTGTACGCACCTTCTGTAAGTTGTACCTGTGTACCCCTTATTTTCTTCAATATTTGATAGCTGATCATCAATATTTGCTGCTGACTTGAAGTACTGTGATCTATCACCTGAATGGGTTGCCATCAAGGACAACACTTTAGCCATAATGCCAACAGAAAATTCATGGGTTTAGTTGGTAAAACCACTAACATATTCTTGTAATGGGTAATAGCCTATGGATCATATATTTCCATCATTGGTAATGGAATTAGTTTTCTATAAAAATGCTAATATTCATTCGCTATTTAATCTTTTTTTTGATGTTTATTTAATTTTTTTAGCATAGATTTAGTTTTTTGGGGCAATTTTTGTGTGTATTTGTGGCCTTTCATTTGGCTTTGCATACATTTTTGAACATAAGATTGCAACAAATTCCTTTTGTGGAAGATAATTTGTGTCCACTCTATTTATTTCTGGATCTATGTTCCTTTGTGCTTGTGCCCAAAGCTACCTAAGTCCTCAAAGTTCTTGGTGTAGTTCTTTCCTAAAGTATTTGGGACCCTTCCACTATATGGCTTTTTTTCTTATAACCAAACAACTTTTTGGCCAAATTTTCTTGTGGGTGGCTCTTCTTAACATATTTTTTATTTGTTGGTGAGTGGGTGTAGCTTGCTCAGGACAAGAAACAACTACAACATCCATGAAATGAACCCAACATTGTATATACTCAAAATCCTGATTCTGAATACTGCAATAATGTGTCACTGTCTTTGGTCCCTGCCGTCAACTATCGAACATTGCGGTCAAAGAACAAAAACTTTGGAAGAATGAAAATTTATCTTGTAGATTGTAGTCGAACGGATGAGGAGGCATGCGAGAAAATATGTTTTCCCTAGTCGCTCCCTTAAGCTTGGCGAGCAAGTGACTAGGGTCAGATCTAGACTGTGGAAACCTTAATTATTGGTCACATGCATAATGAGTTGTTTGTGCAACTAGAAGGCTCCAGTCACATGCATGAGCCTTTGTGAGAGTGTCTATGATTGAAATAATTTTTTTTTGTGCCAGTGACTCTCGCCCAAAACCTTAGATCTGAAATGTGGGCTTCAAACCCCACAATTTAACTTTAGAGCGAACCTATTCCTCTGTGCACAAGCCTAAGACCTGTGTGAGCCAAAAACCAAGATAGAAGAGTGTCTCATAATTGTGTCTAAATGAGGTAGAGGTCACTTGAATTTATAGCCTTTCAAGGTGGTCCACTTTTCTTTAGGGTTGACCTTATTAAATATGCACATATGGGATTTTCTTCATAAGTTCACTTTCCGTTATTCGATTTGAGTGATCTTTAGGTCGATTTTGGTCCTCTCTAAAAGATGAATTAAATGCAATAAATATATCCATAAAATGAGTTGTCCAAAGAGGAATTTGGCCACAGTTTCATATTTTTAACACTTAGCACGTTTTTCTTTATTTTAGGGCTCTCACTAAGTTGATGATCAATGAAAAATTTCCTATCCTAGCCATTGGTGATATCCTAGAAGAAATAAATGGAGAAAAGTTTTTCACTAAGTTTGACCTACATTCATGATACCACCAAATCAATATGAAAGAAATAACATCCTTAAGACGTCTTTCAGAACACAAGTCATTATGAGTTTATAATGATGCCTTTTGGTCTTTTTAATCCTCTATCCACATTCCAAATCCTTATGAGTAATATTTCTTAAACCTTCCAATGCAAGTTTCTTTTGTTCTTCTTTGATGGTATCTTCATCTATAATAAAACATGGAAATCACACATGAAACATGTTGATAAGTCCTTGTAATTATTGAGAGGAAACCAATTATTCATGAAGTGCTAAATGTGCTTTTGGGGCTCTTGAAGTTGAAGAGTTGGGTCACATTGTAAATCAAGGAGTATGAGTTGATCCTGTTAGTGCCCTATGATTAATAGGATAAAATGATGATGGAATGTTTTCTTTCAGTATATCCAGTTGTAAATGATATTGTATATTGCAAATGATTTCCATATATATATATAAAATGAAAAGAGGGTATATATTAAAAAATGGAATAAAAAAAAAAGGATGAAAAGAATCCCATAAAATAAATAGAACTGAAAGTGATGCAAATTCAAATGCTACTACCAAATAAATAGTTTGACTTTCGAGAATAAACTGATTGTTTTGTGCAACTTGCTTAAAATGCCACAACTCTGAGTCATTGTTTAGGTCATACAATGTAATCATGATCAAACAAGTTTCAATTTTTGTTAATTAGATTAGAGAATAAAATTAGCCAAACTGTGCAATCTTGGCTAATGATAGTTAGGTAGATTAGGTGAATAAATTGATCTCAAATTTTAATATGGATCAATGAATTACTAGGGTTAGGTTGCAGTTAGATTAGATGATTTTCCCTTTTAAAGAAAATAAAACAAGGGTCTGTACCTCTAAAGGCACCCTTTGTCAGTCAAAATTAACCGTCTAAAGGAAAATGGAAATCAAAGGGGTTGAAATAAACAAAATTAATGTTTCGAGCCATCCTATACTTGGTGCGAAATATAATTTATCCAAATTTTGGATTTCACATTATAAAGTCACAAACAATAAAATCAGTTTGTCCTATCTGATTAAGTTCTACGCTCCGTCCAACTGTAGATCATCATCGGTAGCCAGATCAACGACTCTCAAGGCCTCCCCCCCGCCACGTCTATTCAGCAGAGGGGCGGTCGAAAAAAGTGGTTTCCCCATCTAACCCCACACCTCCGTGTCATCCCCTCGTTCTTTCTCATTGCTCCCCATCACCATACTGTATACCACTCAAACACCCCCTCGAAAAACCGCCTCACCATCGTTCCTTCCAGCCAACATTCCCCGCTATTCTACCACTCCCTCCAAGACACCTGTCTCTTGTCCCATAACAATTAAACATTTATTCCCACTCCTAAATTACCGTTAATCCCTATAACGTCCCTGCTCTTGCAACATACACATTCCCAACCATAAAAACATCATATTTACTACATTTTTTCCCTTCACCGTCTCTGCACTCTGCACAATTCACAATTTACCCATAAGTCCGATTTGATACGAGTAGAGGAATACAAACACCCATATCATCTTCACCATAACCAACAACCTTTCGTTTCTAGGTTTTTCCCAGTCAATTCCCTCCACTGTCCTATCTTTATGTTCCTTAGATTTCTTGATATGGCTCCTAAAACTCAGACTGCCACTAGTGCTGAAAACCCAATGATTCCTCCACCCATTGACCTGGATCACCTTCCCCTGGTTGACAAATATTATAAGATCTTATAACCAAAGTGCGAATTCGATTTTTTCGAGTTGCATAATTCACTCAAAGATCTTCATCTTAACCAAAGTGATGAAATCTGCCTCTGGAAATCAAATCTACCCCTCTACATGTTTCCCCAAACACACTATTTTCCTGAATTTATCATCAAATGCAGAGCTGACTACATACATAATAAGAGAGCCATAATAACTCCCACTGATGAATTTTTGTTTGCAATTACCCCTCGTTCCATCCAACAGATGATGCACATTCCTCAAAATAGTGTCTCCACTCCTTTTCCAATAGAAGCCCTAAATGAACTATACCAAAAGCTAGATTTTTCCCGAAGGGCTAAGATTTTTGAGATTTTCCTCCCTGAAGATACACAGTTACCTAAGAAAAAACCTCCCTATCCTTCTTCAATGTTTCCAGAAAGAACCAAGAAAATCACATCAATGCTTTCATATTTATTAGGTTACTATTCTGATGAATGGGTAGATGAACCCATCTTAGGTTTTCTGTCCATATTTTCCTCTGAAGAAAAACCCTCAGTTGTGTTTGATTTTAGCCAATTTCTTGCTGATAGGATCCATGAAAAATTCCTTACACTCCAAATTGAAGGAATGTCAAGATATTCTTCTATTTTAATGTATCTATTTTTATTTTTCCTAGCAGAAAAATTCCCATTTGCAGTGCAGAAACTCAATGAGTAGGGGGAGCCACAATCAGTTATATTTTGGACCTCCATTTTAAGAAGAAATTAAGAGGAATAAGCTTTCAAGGAATTCATAGATCAGTTTGTGAATTCAGCTACTTGTTTGCTGACCAGTCATACATAACCAAGGGTTAGTCAAGAACTCTAGAAGATCTTACATCTCAGTGAGCAAGCCAAGATGGGTGACTGGTACTTGTACCAAAATTACACCAAAATCAGAGTTTATGGGTATGAATTGCCACCTTATAAGCTACCCAGATACCTTCCAATGAGGATTTTTTCCTTCGAGTACATCAGGCAAATGATCAATTCTGATGAAATTCATTTTGTTGTAGCCAAGAAAAAATTACAATTTAGGATAAAAATGCAGGTTGGTCCTTTTATTTGTAATAGCAGGACAACAGGGTAGGAAGCACATGAAATTCTAAAACATATGAAATTTCCCCTAAGATTTACTTTGTCATACGACTCATTTCAAATAATTTCAAAGCTTAGGATGGAGAATAAGACTACTCCATATGTGCATACTCAGAGACTAGAAATTGAAAAATATATGAACTAGGCTCAGTGGGAAGAAAACACTTTACAAGAGGTAGAGGAACAACTTTTGCAAAGGACCACTTCACATATTCCTGTTCCTCATGAAAAGACAAAGAAAATACCAAGAGAAGAGGACTCACCTTTAGTCACAGAGGTCTCAACCAAGGAGTTTAAGATTGATACAAAGAAAGCTAGGAAGAATCATACAACATGGTTTGCAGAAGAAGAAGAAGAACAAGGACCATTTACAATAGTTCTAAAAGGTCCACTATTTCAAACACATTTAGAGGATATATCTACAGGGTCCCCAACTTCATCATTTTCACAAGACAATCCAAAAAACACTCCAGCACGAGAAATTGTTTAGAAGTAGAGAAAATTAAATATTTTTGAAAAATACAAAGAGATCAAGCAAAGAAATGAAGCCCTCAAGAACAACACCTACACACAGTTTTGGAAGCAAACTTCCACTTCTCAGCAAAGCCTCATGTTAGCATTTGACACAGAAAAGGGAAGAATGCAGATGACATTCTTGCTAGCACAGGTCCCTGTTGAAGCCCCGAAAATCGGGTCTACAACAAGGGGGATATCCACCCGGTTCGGACCTTGGTTAGTAGCTCCTTTTCCGTTTGGTATAGTGGGTCTGACTGGGGATATGGGACCAGTTTCCCAATTTATGTGTGTGTGTGTGAAGAATTGATATTTCCTTTCTAAAAGTTCCTAAGTGAGATGCTCTAATTCTAACTCTGATCTAGTGACATGCAATTGTATTCTAATAAGCAGGAATATCTAAGTCTACTCTAACACGGGGTGTAATCTTTGTGTTATGCGATCTAAAATGATTTCAGATACCAATTGCTAATAAAGATCATTCAACTATTATGAGAAAAGAATTCAATATAGATAAACCACTTCGTATAAAAAGTTAGACGAAACAGTTGTGAGAAACATATCGCATAGTAAGCTACTCATACATTAAGCATAAATAAATAGCTATCACCGTACAAAAGTGCCAAATGATAACTCAGGCATTCACGCATCAATATATAAACAATTGAACATGAATATCACTTTAACACAAAGGCAGAAATAGTTAAGAGATAGAAGTACCATTTATAACTAGTTCTACTCATGAGCTTCAAGCGATAATGATTTATCTCTTCTTAATCCAACATCCACTAAGAGTACAAAAGTGCAACATCAGAAGCATATATTAAATGCAAATAGCAATAAATCCTGTTCCATTCATTCATCAAAACCTCCCTGGAGGGTGCAAAAGTGCATGTTCTGAGGACACATTTTTGATAAATTTCAGGATCCTTCTCTGAATGCATGAGAAGGGTTTAAATACTACTAACTAAATCTAAAAATAACTTATTACAAAAATGTAGGATATGGTTTAAATGACCATCCTTTTTTCAGGCAAAAATAAAGCAAAATTAATACTAATATTGAATCTAAACCTAACGACTAACTATTTCTGTATCTACTCCTTGAAATCGCAAGCATTCAACATTTGCTTGAGGAGAGTCAGCTGGCCGACTTCAGACTTTAACTGTCCTGCGAAAACGGAATCAGCAAGAGCTGGCGCCATCTTCTCGGCATAATTGATGATGAATTTGAGAGTCATACACTAGCTGTGTCGTTTTACCAAATACGCCCAGTAAGAATCCCAATTTAACTTAGTTAATCTTTTGATTGATTCTGCCTTTTCTTGAGCCTTCTGTCTCTAGCCTGCTTGCAATTGCTGTACATATATACATGCCATGTTGAAGATATTTCGGACAATTACCACTGGTTTTAGGATTCAAGTTTTAATTTTTTACCTCTAGCGTTCTTTTTTACTGATTTCTGGGCTTACAGGTGACTAAGCAATTAGAGGCTTTCCTTTTCAAGAATTTTTTCCCAATCACGCATTGGAATCTGCCTCCGTTTCTTGATCCGGGCTTCCTTGGTGTGATTTTCGCCTCTTTCACGCTTTCTTTTAGCAGATATAAAGCTCAAATTTTGTGAAAATAATGATTCTGTAAGCTCTTGACCCTAAGTTTTAAATTGTCTGTTTTTGATGTCAGCGCTGTCTAGTACCCATTTAACCATGTCTGTGTAGGGGAGAATTTTGGGCTTCACCGCTATCTGGTGCAAGAACGAACAATATAAATCTGCAACTGATGCCTCAGAAGATCCCTGTGAGCCTGCAGTAGCCGTAACCTCCATCACCTTGGGATTATCTTATTCAAGTAGATTATACATGCCTTCCCAAGTAGTAATGCCAACGTCTCTGTTACAGGTAGTGTCTGTATATAAGGGGGGGATTTCTTTGTCGTCAGAGCTCGGAGCTTTGCCTTTCTTCCCCATAATATCCTGTATACTTCTTTGTATAATTCTTTGTTCTTCGTTCCTGCAGTTTACAAGTGAGGTGAGAGTAATGATAAGGATAGGTGACGGGAAAGCTTTAAATGCCGAAGACAAAAAAATATACCACATTACGTGAACTGGCTCTTCGATAAGCACAAAACCATATTTCATTAACAACTGGCAACTAACTCATTAATTAGCATTAAAGCGCATAACCAGGTCTCGGTTTATGGAAAAAGTTTTCTTGAATAATGAGCTTGAAAGATCTGTGATGAAGCGATTTTGCGATTTGCTTCGCAATATCACAGATCGCTATATTGCATTTTCACAATATCATTCTGCCGCTCTATAGCAATATCGCTTTGCCGCTCTATCGCAATATTGCAAAATCGCAGGAGCGCGACATATGACAATTTTTGTTAATGTGTTTTCTACGAAATGCGATTTTGCGATATGCACCATCGCACATTGGTGGTTTTGAGTTTTTCAATGTAAGCGGTCTTTGATGCATGCGATGCAATATATGTTTTTCAATATGTAGTCTCGCATCGCGATCTTGTGATCTTAGAATTCGACTTGTAAGGAGGTATCCTATTATCCTTTTTGCGATGCGATATTTCTTAAGGAGTGATTTTATCTTACCTTATCATGAAACTTAAGCTTTTTAGATTTTTCAAGGGTATTTTCCTAAGTTTATGATGGTAAGTTTTATTAAAAAGGAAATACAAGCACTAATTATTTTTTTTAAATTTTTGACTAAGGGTCCCCACTTATTTAGCATTAGTAATAACACTAAATAAGAAGGGGGGTTGTTGCTGACCACAATAGTCCCCCATCCACAATCACCAACAGATTGCAAGAAAACCATGTTTTAGTTTAAGGCAAAATATGTCCATCCTTTGGACCAGATGGACATGCATAGGAAAACTGGAGAGATGGTTTACTCCACATTCACATAGACTGCAATAACTACTTCCAAACTGTAGGTATCTGTAAGTAATATTCAATCTAAGATAAAACTTGAGAAAAATTCTTCTTTGGCTAAGGATAATAGGATAAAATCCTTATAAGATCTAGTTATCAAAGCAGGGTATGATCCAAGCAACATAAAGGCAGTAGAAGAATGCTTCAGAAAGAAGAATGTTGCTATAGTTTCTCTCAGAAAACAATTAAAATTGCCAACTACTGAAGATCCTCAAGCTAAGGATATGGGAGAAGTTGAAAGTTAGAAATAAAATATGCTCATGCTCATCATGGAAAAAAATGCTTAGGTAAAAGAAATGGAAGCAGAGATGGACAAACTCATCAAGGAAAAAGAGTAGAATTCTCAACTCACTTTGGTACCTCTTGATGCAGTGCCTCTTGCATCAATAATTAAAACATGAATTTCTACATCGACTACAACAAAAGGAGCATCCACCTCTACAACAACCCCTACTTCAACTATAGATGATTCTATCAAACTGGCCCAATCAATGGAAAACATGTCAATACAAGGAGAAGAAATCAAAAAGATGCGGGAGGATGTAAATATCCTACAGGAACATAACACAAGATATGAAAACTCTCTCCCAACAGAGATAAGGAAATCCCAACAATTTAACCAAAGACTTCAATAGATAGAGAAGGAGACTTCCATGGGTAACACCCTAGCCCAGGTTAAGGAGAACATCTGGAAAAGGATAAATGAAGCCATGATATAAATATGGCCATCTATACAGATCATATTTGAGCAGAAGGAATTAATTGAGAAATCTAGTGAAGCTATTGAAAAAATCAAAGGGAAATTGGGTGATAAACCAGGTGAAGCTACAAAGCTCATTAAGTTCCTCAATTCCAAAAATAGGAAGGAGCTAGAAGAACTAGAGATCAAGGACAAAACTAAGATAATACTAGAGGTACAAAAGGTTCTAACCAAAATAGACTTAATCAGGCAATTGGAAGAAAAATGTCAAGTTCTGGACATAGGTGAAAATAGGTTCTTCAACAAATTGGAAGTCCTCTACAAAAAGGGACTTCCCACCTTACTAGTGATAAATGACAAGCTCAATACATGGCCAGATTATAGTCAGAAATTGATGACAATTGCTAAAGACAACACTAAGTTTATAGGAGTGAAATGCATCATAACAGGGAAAGCATTTCTAGAAGCACTGGCATATGATTTAGACATCTAGTATGAAATTAAGCGCATCTTTATTTCTAAGACAACTTTTGCCAAATATACTGAAGTGGATGAGGTATATAGAAAGTTACTTAAGATGTCTATTCCAAGTGAACAACTTTGGGATAAATTGTGCGAGTTACTGGAGTGAGAAGATGACTTTATTTTTCGAACATAGCCCCAACAATGCAACAAAAATTCAACATCCAGATATTCAGCAGTTCCACAAAGCTAGGGCCAACAATCTAAGCAATTTTAATTTTCCTATATTTTGTAACAAATAGATATAATTTGTTTTAGAAGTTCCTAAAATACATCATGATCAGGTTTGATGGGATATTTTATAAATAAACTTATAAATACTTCTCTTTTTGAAGTATTAAGGGTTGATTTTTGCATTCCAGAAAGCTATGTGTTGGACTATTCGGTGAAGTGCTTCTCTCACTGTCTATGTGTTTATTTCTTTGTTTCCACACTTATGTGTTCTTAAATTTGAGTTATTTTACAGAAAGTTCATGAAATTTTTTGTTGAAAGATACACTTTGATTTTGGCTGTAGATAATTTAAATGTTTTCTCCTAATATTAAGTTAAATAATTCTTAACTTCTCCTTTTCTTTTTTGAAACTATTTGTTTTCTTCTATTACATTTCATTTAAAACTAAAGATCCAAATAGTTCAACTACCTTGCCCTGTGAAACTCCGTTGAAAATATGAAACAAATCCACGTTAAGTTTGTAGACTCCATAGCCCAATGGAAGTTTCAGGCATTTAATCAACCAAACCAATTTTAAAATCAAAATCTGAACTCTCTTAACTAACCTAAAATCACAAATACAACAAAGTTAAACCTAACAGAGAGATCCCTCTCTGAGTTTAGAAAGGCTAGATCCTAAGCTCCAAGTGGTTTTGTAGTTAACTCTTTGGTTTCTTTCACAACCTCGGAAATTACAGAGTGATAACATAGTAGCGACCATACCGGGGAAGAACAATCCTTCATTTCATTTTTACAAGATTCACTTCTCTAGTTCGTAAAACTTTATTTCAGGAAAAAGTAATGATCCAAAATTTAGAAATAAAGGATTAGAGGTTGTAAAATGTGTAAATAAATGAGTGGTGTCTCTCACATTTAAGATCTGGCTCCAAAAAGGCTTTACACAATATCTCATCTTGATCGGGAACCTCCTAAAATTTTAGATGATCCTGAAAGGTTGATAAGGAAAAGAAGTTTAGCTGAAAGTCAAGGAAGTAATAATCCCCTTTTTAGAGGAAATTCTCTTCCAGAAACGTTTGTCACCATACAGGATATTCAGTTTGACTTACCATTTGAACATAGTCTATGTATGAATAAGTCTGAAAGTTTTGTAGATGAAACAATAATTGATAAATCATTTCTCCAACCCTATAAATCCGGAGGTCCATCTGTTGAACCAAATTTTGATTAGCAAACCCTCCAAAACTTTGATAAGTTACAAGACATTTTATCGATACTTGATCAAGATGTACAACAAGCCTATATTTAGCAATCTGTTTAACTTTTTTCCCTAACTATTGCAAGATCTTCTTTTTCCTCCCAATCTGTTCATCCTAAATCAATCAGTCCTACCCCTTCTGTAATCTCCACTACTTCTCAAATAGTATCATAGAAATCAACCCAACTTATCCTAAGAACTCATACATCTATACCTCCCATAAGATCACCTATGATTCAATCCAACATGGCTGCTCGTTATGCTCCCTTGATCTTACTTGGGAAATTGCATCCTATGCCCCAAGATTCCTCAATTTGATGCACCTAGTGCTATCATTGCGTAACAACATATAGATAAAATGAATGATTTCCTTGATCTTTAGGAGGTGGATGAAAATGATGTAAAGATGAGAATTTTTGCCCAGAGTTTGGGTGGAGAGGTGAGAAAATGGTTTAAAAATTTAACAACAACTAGTATAGTTGATCTTGATGCCTTTCATCAGACTTTCTTAAATAGGCGGGAAACCAAAAAGAATCCTCTTGAGATTTTGAATGAATATAAAAACTTAAAAAGAGGACCTAATGAGACAATGGAAGAATATTGTGACAGGTTTAATAAAGTTTATAATGAAATTCGACCTACTGTTAAACCTCCCTCGAGCTTGGCCCTTATACATTTCCCTGAAGGATTTGATGTGAATGTGGCATATCGGCTAAGAGAGAGAGACCCTAATACCTTAGAGTAAATGCGATCTAATGCCCTTAAATTCAAGGCTAATTTATTAGCCAAAAAAGAAAAATTAAAAATTGAAAGAAGGGTTATTATGAAAGAGGAACCTTCCTCCTCTTCTTCATATGATTATAAAATAGATAATATACTTATAACGTTGGAGAGGATGATGGATAGGATAACTATAACTGATAGGGCTCCTCCTAAAGAAAACCAACCTGCTCCCCAGATCAGAAATCCTAATTTTAGGAGAAACCCATCCCAGATCAAACAAAGTGACCCAAAAAGTCCAGATCAACAGGTTAGACCTCCATTTGAAGAGAACTATGCAGACGAGGAGGGAGAAATAGCTGAAGACACAAATGATACTCAAATCAACTTAATGGGAGTAAATGACAATGATTCTACATTTCTTACTCAAGAGGAACAAGACCTTTTCCTACTGTCACAAGATGAAATAGATCCCGAGGAATCAGAAGAGTATAAGAAAGGTTTTGAAAATGCAATTATGGATGTCCACAAGCAATATAATCTAAAGAGTAGGAAAGCAACTAATACTCCCAATAAAAAGGTAGTTGATGCACCTGCTAAGGAAAACCTTGACATCCTTGCTAAAAAGAATGTTGAGGCTCCAACCCAAAAAATATTTGATAGTGTATTCAAATCAACTCAAACTGATAATCCCTCTACTAGCCAGCAAAGAGATACTTTCCAAAAGGACTTAGTTGAAAAACAAGATGCCATCAATTTAAACAAAACTCAAACATCATGTAGTATAGAACATGAATTTGCAAAGCTTAAAATATCCATTCCTCTAATAAAACTTATGAACAAAACTGCATACAAATCACAAGTAATGAAAGCCTTAAGTATAAGAGAAGATACATATGCGGTCAATGTGTCTAATGATTAACCGTAAATATTGTTTGGGCTTGAAGTCGATGGAAAACTCCAAGATGTAGACGTACCTCATTTTTACATTATCTTAAACATTCATGATAAAATTTTACATAATGCAATGATTGACTCAGGGGCCTCTCACAATCTCATGCCTAAGGTTATCATGGAAAAATTGGGACTAGATATCACTAGACGATACAAGGATTTGTATTCATTTGATTCAAGTAAAGTAAAATTCCTTGGGCTTATTAAGGATTTGTGTGTCAACTTAGTGAAAATACCAACCAAGAGCTTGTTAGTGGACGTAGTTGTTGCTGACATACCCCCTAAATATGGCATGTTACTGTCTCGCTCATGGGGAGCTAAAATCCAAGGAACCCTCTAAATGGATATGACCTATGCTACAATTCCAGTTTTTGGTCAGAACTGGAGACTATGCAGGGAAAAACTTATGAAATTTATGGTTACTAGTCAGGATAAACCCCAAAATTATCCCTTATATTTAGTCCATTCAGACCTTGATTCTTTAATTTTGTATAATGATGGAAACATACATGAACAAATTATGAATGTAGAAACTGAGTTGTGTCAGATTGAGGAATGCAAAACAGATATCAAAGAACATGATAAACAAGTTGAACCTTTGTGAAATTTAGGTTTTGATGGGGTTGTTAATAAAGAAGGATCAGGGGCAGGCGTATGGGTTTCAATTTCACGAACTCGTCACTCAGAAGGACATTCATATAAGATAAATTTTCAATCTACTAACAACAAATCCGAATATGAAGCCTTAATTTTAGGGTTGCAACGTTTAAATAAGCTAGGTGCCAAGAGAATTTCAATTCATGGAGATTTTGAACTGATAATAAAATAGATTGAAGGGGAATACTCTGCCAAACACCTAAGGTTGAGGGCCTATAGGAATGTTGTTTTGGATTTTCTGGAATCTTTTATTGAGTATAGCCTGCCTGTGGTCCCTAGAGGTCAAAACATCCTCGCTGATGGTCTTGCTACTTCAGCTAGTACCTGTAAAATGCCATATCGTCCTAGTCACCAATATACAGTTGAGGTAAAAAATAGACCACTGTACCAGACAATATCAGATACTGGAAAGTTTTTGGAAACGATGCACAAATTGAAAGTTTTTACAATCAAAAGATGAGTTTGAGTGTGCTAATATAGAAACAGAAGTTGACATAGAAGATAGTGTACATAATAGCGTGACTAAATTAGAGTTGAAAGAAACAAATCAAGAAAAAGAAGAATAAGAAATTTTACAGTTGAAAGACAATGTGTTTCCTAGAGGATTAGCCCCCTTAGAGGATTTGTTTGACTTTAATGACGTAGTCAAAAATCCTAAAATCGAACCTACTAGAGCTGAAGTTGAAGAACGTAACATTGGAATTGAACAAGAACCCAAAATGATTAAATTATCCAAATCTATACCACCAACAGAAAAGCGTAAGTACATAAGCTTGTTCAAAGAGTTCATATATTTGTTTGCATGGAGTTATGAAGATTTGAAATCCTATGACACCAACATTATACAACATAAGATTCCCTTAAAAGAAGACCACAAACCTTTTAAGTAGAAACTAATGAGAATCAACCCAATGCTCATGCCTCTAATTGAAAAGGAGGCCAAAAGAATGTATGATGCAAAGATTATAGTGCCATTGAGATATTCTAATTGGGTATCAAATTTAGTTCCAACTAGGAAAAAGACTGGATAAATTAGACTTCATATTGATTTCCAAAATCTTAATAAAGCCTCCCTGAAGGATAACTACCCTTTTCCTAAGATGGATAACATTTTGCAGAAGGTGGTTGGATCTAGTAGAATTTCTCTTTTAGATGGATTTTCTGGTTACAATCAAGTCCTAGTACATCTCGAAGACCAAGAAAAGACAACATTTAGTACACCTTGGGGCACTTTCACGTATGTACAGATGCCTTTTGGTCTTATGAATGTCGGTGCCACTTTCCAAAGAGCAATGGACTATACCTTTGTAGATGAAATGGGTCGATTTATAGTCATATATCTTGATGATATCATTGTTTTTTCGAAAACAAATGAGGAACATTTGCTCCACCTAAGGAGGGTCTTTGAAAAATGTAGGATATTTGGTATTTCCCTGAACCTAAAGAAAACAATGTTTGGCTTAAAGGAAGAAAAACTACTAGGACATATCATTTCAAAGTAGGGAGTCAAAATAGACACTAGCATAATTGAAGCTATATTAAAAATAAACCCCCCTATAAATTTAAAGGAAGTCCAATCTTTCATCGACCAAATCAAATTTATAAGGATATTTATTCCTAATCTAGCAAAGCTTCTAAGAAATATAACAAACATGTAGAGAAAAGATACAAAAGTAAAGTGGAAAATTGAGGCTAAATAATCATTTTATAAAGTAAAACAGGCCTTAACCCAAGCTCCTGTGTTGATCAACCCTGATTTTACAAAAAGATTTTCTGATTTTATGAGTTGCTTCTAAGCATACTATTGCTGCAGTTCTCTTACAAAAAAATAATGGACATGAACAACCTATTTCTTTCTTTAGTAAAGCCTTAAGAGATGCTGCATTAAAGTACAATATCTTGGAAAAAATAGCTTTTGCTTTGGTAAAAGCAATAAAAGATTTTAGAGTTTATATCCCCCACTCACATATAATTGCCTTTGTTCCAAACGATGTGGTAAAAGACATACTAACCCAAAATGATCCTGATGGGAAAAGAGGTAAATGGATTTCCATTATCTTAGAATATGACATTGAAATCAAACCTACCAAACTCATTAAAGGTCAGGGATTAAATAAATTGATGGCTGAATCTAATTTACATGCTTTGGATATAAATTTTCTAGCTATACTTAACAAACCAGAAGAGCAGGCGACTCCACAAGTAGTAGAGGCTTTTGCTACCTCTCCCTGGTATGCAAACCTTATTTTTGTTCTACATAATTTACAAGCTCCTCTTAATATGACGAAAAACGAAAGCTAGATTTCTTAAACTCAAGGCCATGAAATTTTGTATTTTAGATACTAATTTATATTGGAAGGATACTGGTGGAGTTTTACTAAATTGCTTGTTGAAAGATGAAGCAGATAAAGTGATGTCGGAATTTCATGAAGGAGAATGTGGTGGACACCTATACTGGAAGACCATTGCTAAAAATATCCTAAGAGTCATTTTTTACTGGCCAACCTTATTTGTTGATGTCCAAAAGAAAGTGACCTCATGTCACCCATGCCAGATATTTGAAGGCAAAAGGAAACTACTGCCTTTACCCTTAAAACCCATATCAGCTGAAACTCCTTTTCAGCAATGGGGCCTGGATTTCATAGGAGAAATTCACCTTTCCTCCTCGACCCAACAAAAATGGATTCTTACAGCCACCGACTATTTTACCAAATGGATTGAAGCTATACCTACTAGGCAAGCCTCTGATGTAGTAATCATTAAATTCCGAGAGAATAATATTCTTTCAAGATTTGGATGTCTTAGAAAAATCATTACAGATAATGCAACATCATTCAAATCAAAGAGGATGGTGGAAATTTTCAACAAACATCAAATAAATTTGGGACACTCTTCAACCTATTACCCCAGGGAAATGGACTAGCATAATCTTCCAACAAAAGTTTGGTTAATATTATCAAAAAATTGTTGCAGGATAACAAGCAACCATGGCATAAAAAGTTAGTAAATGTATTATGGGGAGACAAACTTACTACTAAGAAATCAATTGCCATGTCTCCATACCAATTAGTTTATGGGATGGATGCTATTTTTCCAACTTCAATAGATATTCCTGTTTTGAAAATGATGCAAGAACTGCAGGTGGAAACGAATGATCTACAAAGGAGAATAAATCAAACAATTCAACTGCAACAGTCAAAAGAGGAACTTCACAATAGGATTCAAGTGGTCCAGGAAAATATTAAGAAGATATATGATAGAAGAACTAAGGCTAATGATTTTTAGATAGGAAACCATGTCTTGAAATGGGATTCAAGAAGAGAAGAAAAGGGTGAGGATGAATTTGATAATTTATGGATGGGACCTTACATAATCCATGCTTATAGGGGCAATAATGCATTTTTTCTGAAGGACATGGATGGAGCAGAGCTACTTGGTGGACCTATTAATGGCAGGATGTTGAAACATTATGTTTTTCAGGAATATAATCATTTCTCATCAAAATCATTGTATATGCCATTTTCTTTGTATTGTTATGTTTCGGGTAGCTCATGTCAGAAAATTGAAGCTCGTGGAGAAGGCCCTAAGCTTTTATTCATGTTTTCCACAATAACTATGACAACAAAAAAATCAGATCCAGTAAAACACTAAAGAAGAGGATTCAAGGCTACTAGTCTACAATTCTTGACACCTCACAAGGAGAGTGCCATCTCCAACTCGAGTCACTGTTAGGGTCCTATGATTCACAATATCAAATGATGATTGAATGTTTTCTTTCAGTATATCCAATTGTAAATAATATTGTATATTGCAAATTATTTCCATATATATATATAAATGAAAAGGGGTATATATATAAAAATGGAATAAAGATAAAAATAAAAAAAGATGAAAAGAACCCCATAAAAAAATAGAACTAAAAGTGATGCAAATGCAAATTCTACTACGAGATAATTAGTTTGACTTTCTAGAATAAACTGATTGTCGTGTGCAACTTATTTAAAATGCCACAACCCTGAGTCATTTTTTAGGTCATATAGTGTAATCATGATTAAACAAGTTTCAATTTCTGTTAGTTATATTAGAGAATAAATTAGCCAAACTGTGTAATCTTGGCTAATGATAATTAGGTAGATTAGGTGAATAAATTGATCCAACAGTTTAATTTGGATCATGAATTACTAGGGTTAGGTGTAGTTAGATTAGATAATTTTTCCTTTTAAAGAAAATAAAACAAGGGTCCACACCTCTAAATGCACCCTTTGTCAATCAAAATTAACTTCAGTCCAGAGGAAATTGTAAATCAAAGGGATTGAAATAAACAAAACTAATGTTTTAGGTCGTCCTATGCTTGGCGAGAAATATGGTTTATCCAAAGTTTGGAGTTCACATTATAAATTCACAAATGACAAAAGCTGTTTGTCATATCTGATTAAGTTTTGCGCTCCATCCAACCGTGGATCGTCATCTGCGGCCAGATCAACAACTCTCAAGACCTTTCGCCCCCCGCCTCATCTATATTTGTTGGTAGAGGGGGGGTTTTGAAAAAGTGTTTTTATTTTTATTTTTATTATTTATTTTATTTATATTATTATTTTTTTTTATTTTATTTTATTATTTTTTATTTTTTTTTTTATTTTTATTTTATTTATTTATTTATTTATTTTTTTTTTTTATTTTTTATTTTTTTATTTATTTTTTTTTAATTTTTTTAATTTTATTTATTATTTATTTAATTTAATTTAATTTAATTTTTTATTATTTTTATTTTTTTTATTTTTATTATTATTATTTATTTTTTTTTTTATTTTTTTTTTTTTTTTTTTTTATTTTAATTTTAATTATTTTATTATTATTTTTTTTCGTTTTGGCCCCATGTCTTCGTGTAACCCCGTCGTTCTTTTCCCCCCCCTCACCATACCGCATTAATCGCTCACATCCCCCCCTCGAAAAACCGCCTCCCCATCGTTCCTTCTCGCCAATGTTTCCCGC
This sequence comes from Pinus taeda, assembly GCA_000404065.3. Lineage (NCBI taxonomy): Eukaryota > Viridiplantae > Streptophyta > Pinopsida > Pinales > Pinaceae > Pinus > Pinus taeda. The sequence goes on from APFE031703124.1 coordinate 173,826, forward strand.
ACCTATTCTACCACTCCCTCCAAGAAACCTGCCCCCTATCCCCTAATCGTTAAACATTTATTACCTCTCCTAAATTACTATCAATACCTCTAACTTCCCTACACCTGCATCGGACACATTCCCAACCATAAAACATCATATTTATTGCATTTTTCCCTTCACTGTCTCTGCACTTTGCAAGTAGTAAATTTCACAATTTACCCATCAGTCCGACTGGATATGAGCAGAGGATATCTACGGCCATATCGTCTTCACCATAACTAACAATTGTTCGTCTTTAGGTTTTTTTCCTGTCAATTCCCTCCATTGTCCTATCTTTCTATTCCTTAGATTTCTTGATATGGCTCCTAAAAGTCAGACTACCACCAGTGCTGAAAACCCCATGATCCCTCCACCCATTGACCTAGATCTGTAGGTTTTAACCCCGTACAGAAATTACCTGCATACAAATTCTAAATCACATGAAAAATAAAAATGCGAGAGCATAACACATAAAACACATATACACAGAGATTTTCCACTAGATCCCAAAACCGGGACTGCCAGCTTGATTTTTCATTATGTTCCTTTCAATGTTACAATACATATTTATACATCATCGCGTCCAAAACCATGGACCGAAAACCATCACGTCCAAAAAACATGTGCGAAAATCATGCACAAAACCATAGGTGGGTCCACCCAACCACCTAACATAGGGTCCAAAACCAAAATTTTCCGGTGCGCTGCCCCGGACCCCATAAAGTGGGGTTACGGGTACCCCTCAAACCCCCTGTTAACTATGTGGAAAGAATATAACACAACCCAACAATATCCCACTTGTTGGTTTTCTTTCCACAGGGGGCCACAGGAGAGCTTAGTCATTTTTCCAGCCCTGAAACGCCCATTGTTTCTCTGCACCAAGAGAACTTCTCAGAGCTCACAGATTTTGTCAATGCATCTGCAGTATTCTTCAAAGTGTCCACCTTTACCAGCAACACCTTTTTGTCTTCTATCATATCCCTCACAAAGTGATACTGAACATCAATGTGCTTTGTCTTTGAATGATAAGCAGGGTTCTTTGCCAAGAAATTGCACTTTGGCTATCACAGTCTATCCTTATAGCTCCCTGTTCTAACCCCATACTTGAACACAATCTCTGCAACCAAACTGCTTCCTTGCTTGCATGAGTGGCTGCCATGTATTCTGCCTTTGTAGTT
>APFE031703136.1:9263-29420 GCA_000404065.3 Pinus taeda
TTAACTGCTCCCTGATAATGTTTATACAATTTCCCTCTGTTAACATAATGAAAGATTCTTGATTGCCTTTCATTCCTTGACTTCATTTCATCTTATTTCAGCTTCAAAGTTGTTCTGTGTTTAATTATCTTGCTCTATAGTTGTCTCATTGCCAAGGAAACCATACCCAGAGGTTCATTTCCATTAGACTCCATCAACCCAATGGTCTGAACTTCTCTCAACTTACTGCCTTGTTTTACTGAATGTCATCTTCCAAACACCAAACAAAACTTGTACCTAATAACTAGCCTAATATACAATCAAACAAGTCTAAATCACAAAAAGAGAGCCCTCTCTGGTTGCAGATTGGCTAAGATCTGTAGCTGAAAGATTGGTTAGTGGTTACCTCAGCCGTATTCCCTCCTGGAGCCAGGGAACAACCTGAGTGATAACAACTAGTACGCAGGCTACTACCTACAGAAGGCTACAACCTTCTCTTTTCTTCCAGGGACCACGTTTCATAAATTTTCAGACTGGATCCATGAACATCAATCAATCATCAATCAATATCCTTTTCACCAATTAACACTGAATCAAATAGACTGTTCTCTTATAGTTGTACCCAGAACACAGTAATAGTAAACACACACCAAAGTCTGAACCCGGAACACTGCAGCAATAAACAAAAGCAGCTAGAACACAATTAAAGAGACGTACGCTACTTTAATAACTAGAAACCTACGTGCATACGCTTGTGTGTTTGGACCAACCTGTGTATATGTTGCTTTTAGTCACAGAACCAGCGTGTATACACGCCTTCGCTTCACTGAACTTGCGTACAGATCTATAAAGGATAATTCACTCTTCCAATCATTCAGACATTAGTTAACCCAGATTACCAGATTTATAGATCAAGCATGCGCCACATATAACAAATAAAAATCATTCAAAGATACTATTATTCAAGCCTTAAGATTTTGACCCTTCAATATAACTTATCCTTCTCCTTGCACTCAGGTTCCTCCTTCATTCAGATCCATATCTGCACCATAACCCAATCACCAGTATTCCAGATCTAGTACTTTATCAGATATTCAATTCATTCAGATTATCCTTTGCCAAATGATCTCCTTCCTCTTTTATAGTCTTAGGCCTTTCACAATACCATGGTCCTAAACCATAACAAATCAATACCATGGACTCAATACTTGGGATCAACACTTCTGACGAGATACCATGGCCTAAAAACCATAGGTCCAAATACGAAGGACTAAATACCACAGACCAAAAATAAGTTCTCCCACATGTACGCGCTTTTTTTTACGTGAAAGTGCGTGTATACGCATATGCGACTTCGGAACGTCTAACCGGCGTGTATACACGGCTTCATCAAGGTGAACCCGCGTATATATCTTTTTCTTCTTTCTAAGTGCCTAAACTATGATCTGTCACTAGAGTGAGTTGTCATCAAGGACAACACCTGAGCCATAGCGTCAAACCTGTGCCATAATGCCAACACATCATTGAGATCTATAGGAGTGATCATATAAGTTGGAAATTGTTGTCCTTCCACCATATAGGTATTTTGAGGATTTTTATTGTTGTGGTTTGGTAATGGTTGGGTAGGTAACTAATTTGATCTCTGTGGGAATGGCAATGGAAGTTGAGGATTTTGGTTTTGAAGTTGGGTTTGTTGACTTTGTTGAGGAATTTGTTGGGGAGGATAGTTTGGATATGATGGAGGATATTGATAGTATTGAGAGAATCTTCCATAGGGATTTTTCACTCCTTGAGCCCAAGGTTGAGATTGAGATTGAGATTGAGGCCAAGGTTTCTGCCAAGAATTCCAATTTGGTGGGGGCTGAATTTACATTTGGTTGTTAAAACCCTGGCTTTGTGGCCCCTGCCAGGGTCTTATAGAGACAAAGTAAAGAGATTCTATTGTATTTGAAATTTTTTCCTCTTGAAAAATAACCTTAAGACCAGGAATTTAAGGAAAACTCTTGGTCTCATGGTTTTTTGAACAAATAATACAAGTATCTATGATTTTTACATTCAAACAACATTATCTTAAAACATGTTTCTTTCTGCATTTGGGACAGAAAATAGCTAAAGCATCAGTCTCAACTTTCTGCTTGTTTTGTAACTTAAGGGTTTCTATATGTTCACTAAGGCTCCCTAAAATATATGTTTTAAATTCATCAAGTATGTTTCCAATTTTTTCCCTACTCATTGATCCAGTTGTAGATTTATTCACTCTAGCAAGAGAAGGATCTCTTGGACCTTTCCCAGTTTTGGATTTTACCCTTGAGAGATGAACACATAATTCTCCAATGTCATTTAATTGGAGTTGAGAGATATCTTCCTTCCCCATCATGTTAAGAATGTCTATCCACTCATCTCTAATGGATTTTAATAAAAGATATTTTAAAGTCTCTTGATCTAAATTTTCCATTTTTTCTCTTTTTATGTTATAGTTGAATCTTTCAATTAAATCCTCCAAATTTTCATCCTCTCTTTGCATCATTTTAAACACTTCATCTTTGTGATTGATAGGCATGCAATAATCCAAATAATTGTTCAAAAATGCTTTCTTCATGTCATTCCATGTTCTAATAGACTGAGTGACCAATCCCATGAACCATTTTAAAGCAACTCCTTTCAATGTTGAAGGAAACAATTTCAGTTTTTGAGAGTCTTGTAAATAATCATAAGTTTTGCACAATACTTCAAATTCAAATAAAAAGGTTTTAGGATCTTCACTTTTTAATACATGAAAATTTGGGAGGACGAAAGGTGAGATATTTTTCATTGTGGCATTTGTTTCTTCATCAACTATAGGGAATCCAAAAGAATTATCAACTTCCCTATTTCCTCTACCTTCTCCATCATTTCCTCTACCTTCTCCATTATTTCTTCTACCTCTTCCTCTTCCTCTACCTTCTCCATTATTTCTTCTACCTCTTCCTTCTCCAAATATTGTAAATTCTCCATTTAGAACTCCCTCTCCTTCTTCTTCTCTTGCCATTATAGATTCTTCAGGGTTAATATAAGATTCAACCTGCAAGGTTAATTTCTCTTCCTCTGGTTCCTCTATCAATGGTATGTGGAAGAAAGGTTCTACTTCTCCCTCTCCTCTAGGAATTTCCAATTCTTCTACTAAAATATGTTCCCCTGTAGAGCTAAAAAGCACTACTCCTTATGTTAGAGATCCAAGATTTTCTTCCTCTAATAGTGCCTCAGTAGATGAAGTAGGAGATCCTCTTAATTGGATTTCTAACATTAGAACTTCAGGAAGTCTATGGATAGCCAAATGTGGAATATGAGTTTGAGATGGACATGTATTTCTTCTCAGTCTTGGTGGAGTAAGTGGTATTGTAAGAATTAAACTCTTGCCTCTAGCTATGAATCTACCCCTAGAGTATCTTTCTCTATGCATATCATTTTTTAAATGTAAGAGATGAGGTTACCTAATTACACTTCCCCAGCAATGATGCCAAAATGTTTAGTAAATTTAGTGTCCTAAATTTCTTGCATAAACTATCAACCGAGGTTTGTAAATTGATGAAGTGTGGTGAACTATATGTCCTTAGTTAACCTTTCTCTTACTTCTTTGTTTTGTATTTTATGTTGTTTTTGGGGGGTTTCTATTCTTTGATGTCTAAGAATGTACAACTTGAAACTATGAGAAAATTTAAGTGAATCTAATGAATTTTAAAGGAAAGGAAATGTTCCTAAGTTAATCTAATTTCCTAAAAATGGACCAAGAACTATTAGCTAGTTAAAACCTAATAAAAAAAAAGAGCATCTATCTTATATTATCATTAGTCCTAATCCATGGATCTAATTCTTAAAACCAAGAATGAAATTGATGCAGAACGTAACTCAGTAATTTCGTTCATTAAACATTCAACCATTCAATTTTGGAATATGATTAAATCAATCTCCTTGAAATGATTATTGGGAATATCAATGATGCAACTAAGTGAGGATTTGAAAGCAAACAGGTAAAATCATGTAAAACTAACTGTAAACAACTAATTTATTTTTTACTTTCTCCAACATTCAAATGTGAAGCATTACCCTCTTGAAGTGCTATGCAAGAAATCAATTATACCTTAGTTCCTAAATTCCTAGGAAAATAAAAATATACTAGCAAATTCAATCACTGTGTGAATTAGCCATTTAACCATTTAGTTTAGGATCATCATCATCTTGAAATGGATTTTGAAAACATCCATTAACACAGTTAATTGACAATTTTGTTCTAAGAAAATGAATGACAAAATAGTAAGAAAACTAAGCAATTGTGTATCCTTATTACTTCAATCTTAATTCAGTTTGGAAACAGAGCCATTTCTCTCCACAAGATATCTTAGAAGAACAAGGTTGCACAGTTGTAATCTACCATTATGCTATTGATTAAAAACTGAAATGAAATATCATCCTAATTTAGAAAACAGATTTGCTGAAAACAGAGTAATGGAAACTGAACTAAAAACAACAAATGAAAAACCTTCTTCAGTGTAGGGGTCCTCTGCAACTGACATGGCTAGAATGCTAGCTAGTTAAGGATGCATTTTAGATGATCATTGGCAACACGAAGTTTGTATTATGAAAAAACAAAGTCTGAATACAGAGTATCAGCAAAAGCCTGAACTGAACGTTCCTTCTAACTTATAACTACCTCTTGGTTCCATGCAACCGATATTTATAGTTAAATATCATAATTGTTTATGATATAAACTTGCTACAGGTGGCTAATTAGAATTAAATCTAACATGACTATTTATGAGAAAAACTTGCTACGTGTGGCTAATTCGAATCGCAAGAGGACAGTTTAAATTTTTGATCAACTACAGGTGGCTAATTCAAATTAAATTTGCAACAAAACTATTAGACTCTTGATTAGCTATGAAAGAGAAAATCAAGAGTCCTACTACTTTCGGATAACGTACTTTGACTCCATCTTTGACAATGATTTTAGGCTTGCTTTTCCATCGATTTGGACCGAGTCAATGAGATAGAATATGCGTGGAGATGATTCTAGAAATTCCCATGTGGCCTAATTCTTCATTTGACACCTGGAACCTGTCAAACCATGAGAGTAGCTATGGAATCCATAATTAGTTGCAGAATAGGTTGCATTCTGTAGCTAATTTGCAAAAATCTATTCAAATAGCAAGAACATGAAAATATAATATGGTGATCATTTTAATGCTTTCCTTAAGACAAAACGTAGCATTTATCATTGAATGGGTTTGTAAACTTATGAGAAAGTGAGGGAAAAAAGGTGAGAAAAAATGTCAAGGAGAGGGTAATTCTGAGGTTCAACAGGCCCCATCCAGTCAACAATATATGAATCATTTTTTTCATGTATTTCTCATTTTTTGTGTGGAGGGGTCCATCAAAAGTATACAACATGTGTACTCCTTGGATGAGGAATCAAATTTTGCATCCAAGGACTGTTTTCGCTGGAAATTTTAGTTAACCCATAGGGAGATAAGTTAAAAATCCGAGTTGAAAAAATAGTTTTTTCTTTTCTCCCTCTAAAATTTGATGATGTAATCTAATCTTATTTTATGATTTCCACTATTAATTTATAATTTCCTTAGGAGGTCCATTTTAGACCTCAAAATTCCCCTAATTATGGAGGGAGGGAGAGACATATAGATATGGAGAGAGTGTGTGTATGTTTTGGGGATGATAAGGAAAGACATTGGAAGATAGAGATATAGATGGAGGGGAAAGAGAGGGTAGAAGGGAGAGGAAAAGAGAGGGGGAGGAAGCGATATAGATATGGAGAGAGAAGTGGAAGAGAGAGAGAGAAGGGGGGAAGAGAGAGAGAGGGGAGAGGAAGAGGGAGGGGGAGAGAGACAAACAGAGATAGATAGATATGGAGAGAGAGTGTGTATGTTTGGGGGCTGAGATAGAGATATAGTTGGAGAGAGAGAGAGAGAGCATGACATGGGTTTATGGGTCTGAGATAGAGATACAAATAAGGAGATATGGAGGGAGTTATAGATATAGTTGGTAGGGGAGAGAAGGGAGAAGAGAAAGATAGAGAAAGGGAGGGAGAGGTAGAGAAAGGGAGGGAGAGGTAGAGAAAGGGAGGGAGAGGTAGAGGAAAGGAGGGGAGAGAGAAAGAGAGAGGGAGATAGACACAGAATGGAAGTTGTGGAGAGAGGGAAGAAGAAAGAGACATACAGAGACAAATACAGACATAGAAGTTAAATCTAGAAAGTCAGGAATATTTTGGTTTTTCACTAAAATAGATGTATTGATTTCAGTGTTGTTGTTGATTTCTAATCCTATTTGATTGCTTGCACAAGATGCATTCATTTCGGTGTAGATGTTGATTTCTTGCATTGGATGCATTGGTTTCAGTGTAGATATTGATTTCTAATCCTATTTGATCGTTTTCACTAGATGCATTGATTTCAGTGTAGATGTTGATTTCTAACCTTATTTAATACCTTACACTAGATGCATTAATTTCAATGTAGATGTTGATTTCTACTCCTATTTGATTGCTTGCACTAGATGCATTGGTTTCAATTTACATATTGATTTCTAATCTTATTTGATTACTTTCACTAGATACATTGATTTCAGTAGATGTTGATTTCTAATCCTATTTGATTGTTTGGGCTAGATGCATTGATTTAAGTGTATATGTTGATTTCTAATCCTATTTTATGGTTTGCACTAGATGTATTGATTTCAGTGTAGATGTTGATTTCTAATTTGATGCAACTAGATGTATGATGTACATTAATTTCAGTAATTAGATTAATATTGTGCATTAATATATTGATTTCAGTGTAGTTGTTGATTTCTAATCCTATTTGATCGCTTGGACTAGATGCATTCATTTTAGTGTAGATGTTGATTTATATTCCTATTTGATTTCTTGCACTGGATGCATTGGTTTCAGTGTAGATATTGATTTCTAATCCTATTTGATCAATTGCATTATATGCATTGATTTTAGTGTAGATGTCGATTTCTAATATTATTTAATACCTTACACTAGATGCATTTATTTCATTGTAGACGATTATTTATACTCCTATTTGATTGCTTGCACTAGATGCATTGGTTTCAATTTAGATATTGATTTCTAATATTATTTGATTGATTTCATTAGATACATTGATTCCAGTGTAGACGTTGATTTATAATCGTATTTGATTGTTTGCACTATATGCATTTATTTCAGTGTAGATGTTGATTTCTAATTTGATGCAACTAGATGTATGATGTACATTAATTCCAAAGTAATTAGATTAATAGTGTGCATTGATTTTAGTGTAAGCACATCTCTACCCCCTCCATCTATATCTCTATCTCCCATTATCTCTACTTCTTTATCTCTCTTTCTCACCCCCCAAACATATACACTCTATCTCCATATCTATCCATCTCTCTCCCCCCTCCCTCTCTCTCTCTAACACTTCTCTCTCCATATCTATATCTCTTCTTCCCTCCTTGTCTTTTCATCTCTCTTCTTCCCTCTCTCTCCCCTTCCATATATATCTCTATCTCACATCATCTCTCCTTCTCACCCCCAAAACATACACACACTCTCTCTCAGTGTAAGCACATGAAAATTATTCATGACACGCATTAACTTTTGTGTTACAGTAATTCGATAAGAAATACAAAACTTGATTTTCATCCTAAATAAAATGTTCACTTACCCGAAATTTTTGCTTCCTGAAACTGTAAGCTATTTTTAATTGGCTACATTCTTATCATTCTAATTTTCCATCATTCAACATTGTTAAAATAGGATCATTATATTTAAACTTTAATAATAATTAATAATATATAAAAAATTAATATTTATAAAAAAAAATTAAAATAATTGTCATTCATTATATAATATAGATATATAATATAGATATAGTATAGATAATTATAATATATCATTAAAAAATTGATTATGAAGAGTTATAAACATTTTAAACAGATACCAACAAATATAACATGAATTAGATATGTAATAGCCGGTTTTAATTAAAATAAAATAAAAATATTTTTATGTAGATATAAAATTTATATTATGAAGAACAAGCATAATTCCAATTTAATTTTGGATATACCAAATAAACTATTTCTAGGTGTAAATATTTTCGCAACTTTCACACTCAAAAGAGGTTTGCATCTTCAGAGATTTGATGCTCTTGGTAGATGGCTAATTATTTACTCTTAACTAAATAAAAAGAAAATTATATTTCCAAAGAAATTATCTTAAAATTATAGTCAACTAAATAAAAAAGAAAAATATCTTTTCAAAAATTTCAATCAATTCATTTCATCTTCTACCTACATTTTCTTTACTCATATGTACATGAAACTAAATAATAATGTTCTAGCTATTGTTTATTTTTTTTTGAAATAAATTGTATTGATGACTTGTGTGTCCAACATTTCTGGTGGACACTCCACCCATTGATAAAGGGTAGGAGATAGTAAATTAAAAATATAAGATAAAGGCAGGAGGGGGGGGGGGGGGGGGGGGGGGGGGGGGTGGGGTGGTGGGGAGAGAAGAAACTGAAGAGGTAATAGGGAAAGATATTAAAAGAATAAATATAAAGTTAACACAAGAGATAGAAATCAATGGGAAAGTTGATGAATAACAAACATCCAAGAGAAGCTTAGCCTATATCCATCTTCCCTATTGAAATTGTTTGAATGCTTTTCGATTTCAAGAGCCTTACAAATGATTCAAGTGTTATGAAAAGGGGTAGAAGCTAGAATTTTAGTTTGATTCAAACAAATGAGGCACTTGGATTTGAATAAGTGCTCAACAATGACAAACTTTGGAAAAGCTATTATGGTTAGTGTTAGCAATGTGTTCCATAAGTAGTTCTTTGAATAAATAAATGGTTTGACCAATGTAGGAATTTCCATAAGAATAAAGGATTTGTTAAACTCATGAACCTTGCATAGGGTCAAATTTATATCTAGTTGACTAAAATAAGTGATTAAGAGTTTCATGGGGTTTAAAAACATATTTATATTGTTCTTGGCTAATATTTTTGAAATAAAATCAATGGTACCTTTAATGTATGGAAGATTAATGAGGTCATTAGGGGGAGAAAGATTGGAATGTTTGATTTTTGTTTTATTAGCCTCTATGAATGATTTATTGATTTGAGAGGTGGAGTAACCATTGGCTCTCCAGGCTTCAATTAAGGCAGGATTTTTCTTTGTTATGGAATTGAGGAGAAAAAATATTAAGGGCCCTTGAGATAAGGGTTTTAAGGATAAGTGAATTTTGGGAGGGGTGGTGATGAGATTGGGCATGAAGATAGAGGTCAGTATAGGTATTTTTTCTATGAAATCAGTAGGTAACCTACAGGAAGGTGGGTGATAAGGACATCTAAGAAGGGAAGGGAATTGATAGATTCTATTTCCATGGTGAAATGAGTAAGAGATGAAATATTGTTAACATGGGCTAGAAAGGAATTGAGCATAGGAAGTCCATGTTTCCATATTAAAAAGGTGTCATCTACAAACCAAAACCAACATTTTGGTTTTTAATGCCAAGAGTTTGAGGCTATTGATTCAAAGTGTTCCATATAAATGTTAGAAACAATCAAGGATAAGAAGGAACCAATAATCATACCCTTAGTTTGTTCATAAAAGGTTCCTTTGAAAGAAAACAAGGTGGATGATAGACAAATTTGGACTAAATTAAAGGTTTCAGAGCTAACTAGATTAGAAATCAAGTCAACTACTTCCGAGAAAGGGATTTTAGTGATCAAGGAAATGACGTCAAAACTTACCAAAATGTCTTGGTTATCAACACAAATTTCTTTCATTTTGAGGATGAAATCAATGGAATTTTTTATGAAATAAGGGGTAGCACCCACAACGGTTTGGATTTTTTTGGGTAAATAACACGCAAGGGCATGGGTAGGGGCTCGAATAACACTAATAATAGGACTAAGTGAGATACCATGTTTATGGATTATGGGTTGGTCTTAAATTTTAGGGTTTGAGGGATAAGAGGAATAACTCGATGCTAGATGGAGGGGTCAAGAAGGATGATTTAATGGATGTAGAGACAATATCAAATATTGCATTAATTGGTTTTTTTGGAAAGAATTGTGTAAGAGGAGATCACTTCCAAAAACTGAGCTTCATAATCAACATTATTTGTGACAATTATAGCATTTCCTTTGTATGCTTTGAGGATAATAATTTGGGGTTTATTATTAAGTTGCTTAATGGCTTGGAATTATTCCTTAGATACATTAGGCTTGGGGGATTCATGCAATAAAGAATCCTTCCATAATCTTGCTAGGTTTCTTTAGCAATATGTGTGAGAAGGTTTTGACAAAGCAATTCAATTGAATAAAGTAGGAATGTAGCAAGGAGCTTAAGAAAAAGTGAAACCTTTTTCAAGGATAAGGACATTGGGAGGAGTGTCTACCCAAAACATTGGACACAGAAGCCATCAACATATTTTTATTCTAAAAATTTATAGCAATATGAGCAACTGTGAAAATATGCATTAAATTATCTTCCAGAGATATTTACTTTATTCATATTTACATGAAAATGAATAAATAAAAATTATATTTTCCATCCTCAACTCCTCCCTTTGAGATTTGAACCTAAGACCAAGCAATGACTAAATGTCATGCAATCAAACTAGTGTACACCTCATGGGTCTTGAAATAGAACTTCCAAAATTTTAATTTAATTATCGATAGAATTTTAATTTACATATCAATAATTATTAGGTTGGTGGTAGATATTTAACCTTTATGAAGGATTCTAGAATATTTTTAATAGTAGTCACAAATCAAAGCTTGAGATTTATCTCTAAAGTAGTTATTAGTTTTCTTCCTTTTTTAGTTAAATGGGTTAATTAAAAAAATAAAGTCATATGAACAATTGTTATATGAAATAAGTTATTCTTTTCTCAAGTGGTATTGATAAGTCATGGTATTCGCCCAAGTTATTATAATGAATATTAACAAATTAAGAATCTCCATGGTAAAGTGGGAATGAATCTCCATGGTTAAATATTATTATTACAGTTTTTTAATGTATTATCTTTAACTTATAGTTCTTTTTAATTAATTATTAATTTAATTTAATTTAAATATTTTTATTAATCTTTTTATGGGGTAATGTAAGATATTTCATGCAACATGTGTTCTGAATCTTATCATTATGTCTCAACATTTACCAACTATTTAATTTATATAGTTACTCTAATTACACCAGGGTAGATCCATCTTAGCTCTAGATATATCAAGCACAAAGAGGAATGGATCTTCTAGCACAAAGAGGAATCAAATATCTCGAGGTGCAAACCTTTCCTCAAGTTTTGCACTCAAAAGAGAGGTTTTCACCTTGAGAGATGCAAACTTTTCCTGAAGTTTTACACTTAAAAAAGTGGTTTGCACATTGAGAGATTTAATCACTCTTTGTGCATGATAGATCTAGAGTTAAGATAGATCTAGGATATTTTATGTAATTTGGTTGTATGCCTTATTTATTTATGTGATTTTGTTAGAGATTTAAATAATTAAGTTAATGGGCTCTTCAAAATATTTTAGGATTAAATAAAATAATTGAATTATCAAGTAGGTGGTTGTGTTCCTTAGACATGTATGTTTATTTATGTGATTTGTTAAATCTTTAAATCACTAGGTCAATGGGATCTTTATAAATTTCATATATAACTAAAATAATTGAATGATACCATCCTAAGCAATCCAAATTTAACATTAACCCTAAGACCTAACCAATCTCAACCTTCACCCTCACCCTAGAGCTTAGGGAGTGACCTATCTCTAGGCTTTCCTCATTTGAGATATACTTGTTTCTCTTCTTGACCCTTCACACTTATCCATTGTTTTACCCAACATTTAAATACTTTTGTTCGATCCATTGATTGGTTGACTTAAAAGCATTTTGTTGTGGTGGGTGGCAGTTAATGAAAAATTAATGGTGGGTGACAGTTAATGCCAAATTGAAACTCAGTCACTAACTCCATGTGACCGATTTACAAATTCCCACTTCAAAAAGTTAGTATTAAGAAAACATTTTTCTCCTTTTAAAAACATTTTTTTTATTTGTTCTCATAACATTTGGTAAAAAAATGAAGCAACATTGTCCTCATGGCATTTTGTAAAAAAAAAAGCAACTTTCTCCTATTTATATTTAAATCTAATAACTAACTAAAAAAAAGAAAATCAACATTATCCTATTTATATTTAAATCTAATAACCACCTAATACTTTAAAACGCAATATAAACTATACCTAATAAATATATAAAGCTAAAAAAAATGCTAGATATTAAAAAGTTAAAGGCTTGACATTGATAGCATTTTATATTCATGTCAAATTTATAGGGAAATTATGACTACAATTTTATCATATCAATTTATCAATGTGCAAGCATGAAATATTACTTTTCAGGTTTTTGAAATTGTTTACAATGAGTAACCTAGAAATATTAATTACATATTTTTGGTAGCAGTGGCCCCTTTAACTATTCAATTAAAGGCCAAATATCAATATGTTCCTTTGATAATTCAATTAAAGTCAATAACCTTCCAAACCATAACCTAAAAAAAATTCGTTGATATTAAACATTTTTACTGCAAAACAAGATCTATTAGTTTATCTATCCATATTGTAACTTTTTTCTAATAAAAGTGTGGTCATTACCTAAACAACTGTACCTAATCTCTTAAGCCCCAATGGATAACTTAATTGGTCTAGTTCTTGTTGCTAAGTACCTCGCCAATCACGAGGTCACAGGGTCAAATCTCCTCGATGCACTTGGGGTTAGGCCATACTAGTTTGGACGATAGGTAGATCCCTTCTGGTTGATCTACTTAGATTTTCTTGTGGATGTAGTGGCCACCAAGTGTCTGTGAACCATATTAAAACAAATTGTACCTAATATCTTCAAATAACATTGAATCTTTGTAAAACATGAAAACTAATTGGAAATTTATGTCTTTAATGTTGGGTGTGTGTTATATTCTTTCCATGTGTCATGGTGTCTAGGGCAGTGCCCAAATATATATATATATATATATATATATATATATATATATATATTATATATATATATATATATATAATATATGCATGCTCAATTATAATTGGTGGACCCAAGGATAGGGGAAGAAACCAAGATGGTGGGTGGAGATATCCATGGTTTTATGTATCATTTTCGGATGGTTTTTGGGACGATGGTTGTTTAATCCACATGGTATTTGCAGATATGGTCAAGGTAACTCTACGGTTATGTTCTAATCCAAGGTAGTGGATTGGGGTTTGTGAATGCTTCAACCATATATATATATATTATATATTATATTATATATTATTTATAATTATATAATATATATATTATATATATATATATAATATATATATATATATATATTATATATATATATATATTTATATTGAAAGAAATAATAATGAAAAAGCAATCTCATATTTCCAGTTCTGGGAGGCTAGGGGAGAATATTTGTGTATATTTGTTTTATGTTCTCCCAATTGTATATTTTTTTTGTTTTAAAAATTCGTTTGAAAGTAATTTCTGTAAAGGGTTAAAACCTTCATTTAATAGGTTACATTAAATAAAAATACCATGACAAAAACAATATATTATCAAAATAAATACAACTGGTAATTTGATAGAGTGAACATAACATAACAATAACATAATAACATATCAGGAAATATGCATCTCGGCACAATAAAAATTAAATAAATGAAAAAATTATCTTTACAAGAAAATCCAATCAAATAATTTCATCAATCAAATATATTTACTTTAATCCTATCTACACCAAACTAAATAAAAAGGGGGTGATTTTTTTCAAAGAAAATCTGATCATTACTTGTCAATCAATAGTTGAAATATAATGATATCTATTTGGAAAGTGATTGAGATTTTCAGAGCAGCAACAACTAGGGTTTGATACAAATGGCTTCTAGAGGGAGAGGGAGTGGGGCTCCCTCTTATTGAAATATAGTCATGGACAAAGGGAAGGGGATCCGGATAGGCTTTGGGGCACATGGACATGCAGATGGCATGTCAGAGAAGGTCCATAGGTCAGCAGAAGTAGGTGGTAAAGAATAGAGAACAAATGAAGATAGGGGCCCAACAGGAAAGTGAACATACCAACAACAACAACAAAATTCAAAAGGTTCCATAGTGCTTTGTAAACCAAAAACATTGGTAATCCCAATGTCTTTGATCATTTCTTCCAAGACCAAAGCCTTTAGAGAAAGAATGAGGTCATATGTTGTCATATGAAAATTCATGGGGCTCTAGCTCACAGAACAAGCTTTTTGTGATTGGATCAAACATCACTAGAAACTGAGGGTAGAAATAGAACTACATCTAGGGTCAAAACGCTTCTTGTTATTGGTATTTTCCAATCTGGAAGACAGACTGATTTTTTTATGGTGGTCCTTATTTTTTTGTAGAATTTGGTTTGTACATGAGACCATGGATGGATAACTTCACCCTAGAGAAGAAAACCTTTTCATGTGTCCCAATTTGGGTTTGGTTGTATTCCCTTCCCCTATTCTATTGGCTTCCTAAAATTTTAAATTTTATAGGAGATTCTTTGGGTAAATTCATTAAAATCTTAGAAGCAACATTACAAGGTAGATATTCAACATATGCAAAATTTCGTGTAGAAATGGATGTCTCTATAGCCTTGCGTGAAGCCGTCAAGATATAGTTTCGGGACGAATTTTGGTTACAACCCATGGACTATAAATAGATCCCTTTCAGATGTCAAAGTGCATGAGTAGGGCCACTTGATAAAGGAATTCCCCCTAAGAAAAGTGGAAGAACAGAGAAAAGAGACAAATCGAAAGGATGTAGAGAGCTTTGTCAAAACCACTCTTAAGGGAAGTCCTAATAGAAGTCAACAACAACGGAATCAGGGAAAGAAAGCTCATGGAAATAGCTTTGAAGTTCTAGCCGGGGAAAACTCAGTGGAACAAAGGGGGGCGAAAGAGGATAGTGGTGATAAAGAAGAAGATAGAAAGGAAGAAATGGGAGAGCCGATTGGGGGCTGTGAGAAACAAGGAGATATCTTAGATCTATCAAAATATTTTAAGGGAGATGCAGAAATGACCCCAAGCAGAGTAGGAACATAGGATCTATAATTGTAGGAGATAATTGAGAGGGAAGGAATCAACCTCCAAGATTTGATGGAACATGCAAAGAAACAAGGAATAAAAGAAATCAACGTGGATCAAATGGAAAGGATACTTATACTTGATGAAAGAATAGACGATATTATGAGGGTGGAAAAGACCGCATCCAGAAAAAGAAACGAGGTCTTTGAAGGGGTCTCAGCTAGGTGTGAAAGCAACAAAAGCTCGTATGGTGTTGACATCTCAGCAAAGCCAACAAAAAAGAGGGAGAAAGTCAAACATTTTTACCCTCAAGGAGGAGGGATCTATGTTAATAAATTCAGGGAAGATGAGAGCTCTAGGCTCACCCTCCTTAAACCATATATAAATAATGAAAGTTTTATCATGGAATATTAGAGGCATTTGTAGCCCGAGGAAACAAAGTTTTTTAAAGAAAAAATTCAAATGGAACAACCTGATGTATTTTTTCCACAAGAGTCAAAATGCTTAGTAGGAAAAATAAATGAGTTAAGTAGGAAACTAGGAAGAAGGTATGACTTAGTGGAAGTGGAAACACAGGGATCGGCAGGGGGATTGGCGATCTGTTGGAACTACCAATCCTTGATCATTTTGGACTCTCAAGCCAATAGATCCTACTTATTTTTAGAAACGCAAGTTATAGGAACCCCTAGCACAATGGTTTTTACTAATGTTTATGGGCCTCAAAGACTTGAGAAGAAGATCAAGCTATTGCAAGATCTAAGGAGGATAAAGAGTAGGAAAGGGCACCTCCTCTGGGTTGTGGGGGGAGATTTCAATATGATAACTTCTCTATTGGAGAAAAAAGGTGGCCAAAGAAGAGTAGACAAATATTCTGAAGAATTTAAGGAATTCATTGAGGAGACCAAACTTATTGATATGGAAAGTGTGAATGGATGCTTCACTTGGAGTAATAAGCGAGGAGGGAAACATCAAGTGGTGCCCAGGCTTGACAGGTTTTTAATATCATAAGATTTGCTGATGAGAGGGGTAGATGCAGTAGCAAATATCCTTCCATGTGGGGGATATGATTATTGGCCATTACTATTAATGATGTAGTTGGTAGGAACTCCCCAAAACAGGCCCTTTCAATTTGAAGCATTCTGGCTAGAGCACCCTAACTTCATGGAGAATATCAAAACATGGTGGAAGAAAAGTGTCCAAGGCAGAGGCTCGAAGATGTACACCCTATGAGCGAGCTTAAAACACATTAAGGTGAAACTAAAGTAGTGGAACAAGATGGAATTTGGAAACATCTTACAGGTGAAAAAGGAACTGGAACAAAAAATGGAAGCACTGCAACAACTGTTGATCTCTAATGGGTACTCAAAGGGGAAAAAAGAAGAGGAAATGGAATTACTAGAGAAGTGGGAGGAGAGAATTAAACAAGAGGAAATCCTGTGGAGGAAAAAATATTGAGTTCTATGGCTTAGGGAGTGGGATAAAATCACAAAATTATTTTACCGATAAATAATCGAGCACAAAAACTCCAACAAAATCCTTAGAATAAAGGATGAGAGAGGGAAAACCTTTGAGGCTCACTGAGAAATTGAGGAGGTCCTGCTCCAACAATTTCAAAAGATAGTTGAAGAGCCACATGTGGAGAGAGGGGAAGACATACAAAGGATTGTGAGGCATATCTCAAAGGTTCTCACAGAGGAACACAACAAAAGCCTAAACAAGTTGGTCTCCATGGAGGAAGTGGCTTTGGCAGTGAATTAAATGGTGAATGGGAAAGCCCCTTGACCAGATGGATTT
The DNA here is from genome assembly GCA_000404065.3 of Pinus taeda. Taxonomy (NCBI): domain Eukaryota; kingdom Viridiplantae; phylum Streptophyta; class Pinopsida; order Pinales; family Pinaceae; genus Pinus; species Pinus taeda. The sequence continues at coordinate 26,192 of APFE031703136.1, forward strand.
ACTATATACTTCTTCAAATATATCTAGGAAACTGCCAAAGATGATATATACGAAGTGGTGGTTGACTCCCAAGAATCAACTATAGTTCTTAGAGCTCTAAATTCAACTTTTATAGCCCTTATCCCCAAGAAAGGACTGGAAATTACTCTTGAAAAGTTCTATCATGTAGCACTATGCAATATTATTTATGAAGTCATATCCAAAGTAGCAACTAATCAGATGAAAACAATCCTTCCATATTTGATATTGGAGGAATAATTAGGTTATGTGGAGGGAAGACAAATCTTGGACAATATAATCCTGGTGCATGAAGTGGCTCTCTCTGAAGACCCAAAAAAAGGTTGGTATGTTAATGCAGTTAGACTTATCTAAAGCTTATGATAAGATCAGTGGGGAATACATGGAAGCAGTGTTAAAAGAATTTGGCTTCGATGAGCATTGGATCAATTGGATCACGGCAATGGTCTTCTCAAAAAGTTTTTCAAGTCTTCATAATGGAGCCCATTCAAATCCATTTTTCCCATCCAGAGGAATTTGACAAGGGGACCCATTATCTCCATTCATGTTTATATTAATGATGGAAGGACTTGGGAGAGAAATTGGAGCGACTAATAGATAAGGGGATATTATAGGATTGAAGCTGCATGAAAATGCTCAGGCGACCACTCCCCAACAATTTTTGGATGACACCATGCTGCATGGAGTTCCTACGGTAAAGGAGGCCCACAATTTCAAAACCATTATGGATAACTTAATGAAGGCGTCAGGTATGGAGTTAAACCTATCAATTTCTATGATTTTCTTTTTCAACATTCACATGGCTATCTAGAGAAATCTTTCATCTATCCTGGGCTTCCAAAGGAGATCCTTCCATTCTAGGTATCTAGGAGTGCCCTTAACAACACAAGCATGGAACAAGTCCAACTGGTGAAAGGTTTTGTTCAACCTAGAAGACGGGTTTAAAAGATGGACGGTGAGAGCGTTGAATTTGTAGAAATTTTGAATAATTTAACACATATTCAACAGAGATTATCCTGATCATGTACTATTGAGGAAAACATACACAATACATAAGCTCCTCTACGTTGATCATCAATATAGCAGCATCAATAACAATAAAACATCAAGAGCATTCACACATTAACACAGTATGTATCCCGGGGAAAGCATCTCGCTAAAAACCCCAACTATCTGTATATTAATGATTGAGTCATGTAACATTACAAAGTACAATGTTTATCACAAGCAATCCAGTACCAGCTCCACCTGTTACACACAATACAGCTCAGATCTGAATCAATCACTGGCTCAAATCTCTTCCGCTGCTTGCCTGCCTCCGCTGCTCAATTACCTGCACAAGAACCGGTGATAATACCAAGGCAGCCACATCTTTCCTTGGCTAAATCACATATTCACAAGCTACAATGTGGGAAAATTCATTGGCATACTCAATCCCCTGATTTGTGCAAGATCTGGTGCACAACTATAGTCACAACTGATAGCAATCTGATTCTCTAACACCTTTCCCTGCTGAACTGAACATGCACTGACATGCAACTGAGTTAACTGATGTATTCATTAGTTGTATTATGAGTTAATAACTTGTGAATTAATTAATAACTAATTCACCCAACTCATCTCTAGTCTATTCGCCAGTTAGACTAAATACAACCAGTTTAACAAAGCTAAACTGAACACAACTCCATCAACTGCACCTCCAGTCCACTAAACTCAACTCACTTGAGTTCTAACTGAAGTCATGTATGCAAATATTCAACTAACCCATAAGAACCACGTATTTCCTTCATGCAATTGCATGTGCCACATCCGTAGCTCGAACTGAAGTGCTCCAAGAGAATAATATTAAGTTTATAGTCCAAATATTATTGTGAGATAATAATATTTGACTTTTCTATTTTTGACAGCCAGTCTAAAAATAGACTTGATCACTCACACTGTGATCACTCACACTTTCATCAAAAATAGAAGTCCATCTATTTTTCTCAACTTGATCAATCATCCATAAACAGCAACCTGCAATCCATAGACATGATCCATATGTCTAAAAATAGACACAGTCTAAAAATAGACTTGCGCCAAAAATAGCCTGCGGGCCCACTTAGTGAAGGCGACTCTTTTCACTAAGCTCCATCATCTTGTTGCAATCTCAACATTGTGGATCGATTGTCGAAGTATGCTCATTTCTGCGCTCTTCCCCACACGTTTACACCAACCTTGGTTGCTCAAACTTTCATGGATCAGATCTTCAAATTGCATGGCATGCCTACTTCTATTGTGTCCGACAGCGACCCGATCTTCACCGGCAATTTTTGGCAGGAACTCTTCAGAATCCAAGGCACTCAACTAAAACTCAGTACTTCCTACCATCCACAAACAGATGGTCAAACTGAAGTCGTCAACAAATGTCTAGAAACCTACCTTAGGTGTTTTACTTCAGAAAAACAACACCTTTGGGTACAGTGGCTTCCAACCATACAAGCAAACATCACTCAAAGACAAGGGATGTCAGTGTTAACACCCAGGTTGTTCCCTATGACTCCCAAGGGAATACGGCCGGGGTAACCACTAACCAATCTTTGGACTACAGTTTCTAGCCTAGCTGTAGTCAGAGAGGGCTCTCTCTGTTAGGTTTGTCACTGTTTTAATGAAGTTTTAGGCTAGTTATGAAGTGAATGTTTGGTTGTTTTTATTTTTGGTTGGGAGGATGCTTCTGATAGTTTTTTGGAGCGCTATCTTCAGAAGGCACTAATCCATTGGGCAATGGGGTCTGTAACTATTGCTTCCTTGAAATCTTGGCTTGGTGCAGCTGAAATTACAGGGCCTGTGTGTATTTCACAAAACAAACCGTAAATTGTGATGGTGAAATGATAGACAACTAGCAAAGAGCATTTAAGGATTCTTTACTAAGCTGACTAGTGTGAAGGAGGTCTATTATTTAGGAGCAATTACTTGAATTCCTAAAATAACATGTTCTTGTGATGATATAGTATTAAAGGTAGCACTGAAGAATTACTCTTTAAATACCATAACTGAGGAAAACATATGAAATGGCTAGGATTGAGTCCAGGGTAATCAAAGATTAAATCCTGGGACTATTCTTTTTCTTGGCCATTTAGATATTGAATCCATCGAAAGCATGAATGATACATGAAAGTATAACAAACATACATGAAAGTATAACAAACATACATGTAACAGGGAGTAACGA
>APFE031703138.1:0-15791 GCA_000404065.3 Pinus taeda
AAAATCCCATTTTACTGTGGGAAATTGAAACATTTTATCTCTAAACCCTCATATTAGCCTTAGTAATGTTGTATGATGAAATGCTTTCGGAAACATTTTTACTTAGCGCACTTCATATTTCATAATCATATTAACTTCTAACTAGTATTATTATCTAAATCCCAAAAAAGAATTACCCTTTCCCCATATTATTATTAAAAAACCCAATAAATTACATATCCCGCCCGCGGTTGCAAAATAACCTTAATAATGTTTGAATAAATGGGATTAATTAGTCAACTCGTGACTAATTAAGAACCTTGACCCCTGCCATGCTAAATAAAGGATTAATTAATCCTCACGATTAATTAATAACTTTTTGACCAATCGCATTACCCTCGATGTAATTAAAAATTTTTAAATTAACGTCAGGCCGCCTCCATTAAACACCAGTCACTTCCCAATCCCCGACCACCGTCAGATCGGATCTCCCATATCTGACAACCATTGCTCATATCGTGCGGGCCTTTTGGTCAGACGTTATACGCGCGATATGAGCGGTTTTCCCAAAAGCGTCGATGCTACGTGTCAGTTGATAAGTGGAATCGCGCGCCCCCCCTTAATACCACCTACCTCCCATAAGTGGTGCGATAAAACCCGCTTACCGCCTCCCACAAATGATAAACCCACTTACCACCTCCCACAAATGATAAAACGTCACATCATTAAGTTGACGTCACCTATCCTTGTCGCTAAAGCTACCAAAAGACATTGACTTTGCATATAAAACAAAAACATCCATTGTTTGTCTTTTTACTGAGAAAGGAAAGTTCTGCCTCCCATGAACGCACAAAGTACGTCCGGACCAGAAACTTGCTCCCAACCATCAACCACCATTAGCTATTAAATTTCAAGCTACTGCAGACTACTGTGCGCACGCAGCAAAGCATTCACTAAAGCCATTAATTACCCTCCCTGTCAACTCAACGTTTTCCTAACAATTTGTTTTGTTTTACAGGCGATCAAAAGACCGCAGCCTTGGATAAACAATCTTAATACTAGTCATAAGACCTGTTTACTCCGAGATTGTTATCAGGTCTATTCAAACAGAGATGGAAAATAAAACATACATTTAAAGACAAGCAGAGGGAAACATGGAATTAAAAGGATTTACTATTGAAACAAACAATAAAAACCTAAAATATACAATGAAGTTAAAAGGACACAGTAAAGAATAGTTAAAGTGTATCAGGGTTAAAGAATATCAGATTGAAGACCAAGTCAATTGAATCAGCTATCATGAAGATAAACAACAAGGACGACATTTACAAAGCACAACATACAAATTCATGTCAAAGTGAAGACAGATGAAAAAACAGAGTGGTAAAAGTAAAACAGTAAAAGTAAACTTGGAGGCAGTAAGGGTTAAATAAATATGAAAACACTTTCACGAGAAACAATGAAGTTTATCTAAAGTAAAATCGAAAAACAGTTAAAAGAAATTTAAGGTTAAAAGATGAAATCAGAGCAAAAATGGTACATTCTTCAGAAATCTCTTGTTTAAGTCATAGTTTTACAGAAACTATTGTGGCCAATCAAATAAGTATTTCGAGAAATTGGAGGAGTTTTTTGTTCCTAACAGGTCAATCTACAAAAACCTATCTCACGTTTTACATAGGTATTACCAAAAGGGAGATAAGTGCATGTCTTCACAGCCTATTTTTCAGTTTGTGCAAAGCCATGTTTTTGACATCTTTTTGCATAGAATATTGTGAACATCTGGAGATGAGTTTTGAGAAACTAAGAGAGGTTTATCTCAAAAACATTCTTATATAAAATAACCTCTTTCACTTTTTACATATCTATCTCGGATTGAGATATACAAGCGTATCATTGGACCCTAAGTTTGTAGAATTTCTGGGCAGAATGCACAAAGGAAGGGTGCAGTTAGTGACTGGGCAGCCTCATCATCAACTAAGAGTTGCTATCAAATTTAAATTTCTCTTCCTTTTCACCATGAATCCATAAACATAGTACAAAATATATTCATTAGTTTTGAATGCCCTTTATTTAAGTTCTATTATTTTAAAACAATTTGAGATGTTTGTAAAGTCAATCTTGATATTTCTTCAAGATATTTCAGTTTAGAATTAGTATAAATACTTCTTCATTTGAAGTATTTTGTGTGGATTCTACAACATTTCTATAGAAATTTTCTTCTGGAATTGAAATGATATTGTACCAACATTTGTATGGCTTGCTGGATCAAGGAATAAAGCTAAGGTAGTTTACATGATACTTGTGTCAAACAGAAATCAAATAAGTATTCTATATCTCTTGTGTTTTATTGTTTCCCCTCTGTTCATTAATAATCACATGTGTTTTCATGAAATCTGAATGATAAACGAAATAATGATATTTCAGAAGTTGCTTTGCTGCAATCTGTTTTAAAAGGTTTATCTTTCTTAATATCTTCTTCTAGACTATCATAGTTAGGGAATTCTTAAATGCTCCCTTGCTTTCATGGTTTATCACAGTGACCCATTTAACAAAGAATACTTAATTGCTCCTTGTTAATGAGTACCCTCTATTCTGCATATTAAACCCGGTTAAAGGATTCTTCATTGCCCTTTCTCCCTGTTTATTACTATTTCATCCATCCATCTGAACTTGGCATTTGCCTTTTGTTTTACTACCTTGCCCTGTGAGTTTTCCCTTTAGTAATTTGATCTGATCCAGTTGATCCATCACTCGATTTGACTCCATAGCCCAATGGCTTGAAGGCCTTGTTCTATCCATCTGTTACTAGAATTCCACCACCCAACCAAAATCCCCTACAAGCTTTCATAACTAGCCTAATATCCCATAAAAAAAAGCTAAATCATAAAGAGAGAGCCCTCTCTGAGTACAGATTGGCTAGATTCTGCACTTAAAAGATTGGTTTGTGGTTACCTCGGAGTGTCCCTTCTTTTGATAACTTCTAAGGGAAAATCTAAGTGATAACACTTACAACCACCATTCTGATACTACAATTGAATGGCCACCAATTGGCTTATCCCCAATCATTGAAAACAACAAAGAAGGTCTACTTTCTATGGCTTTCCCCACCCTTTTCCCCACAAGAGCTACAATTCCAAATCAACAAAGAATGAAAGTAGTGCAGTTACATGAATATGCACTTCATCGCATACATTACTAGATTCGGTAAGCACCCACACTTTCGTTATTACATATATAATCTCATGAAGCGACATCGCAGTGAAGCAACAACCTCCATTTTTGTGAAAAAGAACATCGCAGATAACTTTCCAACATCTATTCAAGCTCTAAACATCCGATTAGAATAATTTCTAGACGCGCAATTGGTATAGCAAGTCATGCGATTTGGTTGCTCTTTACGTGGAACACGTTCTTTTTGGCACAAAGCTAAAAATGAACTAACAGACATGATATCTTAGCTTGGTTGCTCGACGTTCTTCTTCACATTAAGTGGAACTGATATTAAATGGCTTGATCTTCATGTAGCCATGCCCAGATGTCAACCTTCTGATATTGCAAAACAACAAAAATGGGGAAACGATAACATTATCTGTAACCCACATTTAACATCACTATATATGCACCATAGATTCACAACATTTCGTGAAGTTATCTTAGAGAAACACTTGCAGACAAAAGACTACTGGTATAGGTACGCATTCTACCACATTTCTTTCGTAACTCTCTAAACATCATACCTTATCTACTACAAAATTATCTTACACAAATGCATACTTGACAAGTATGAATGGCAACATAGAGGATATGCACACATCCATGGTTTCCTTTGGATAGAAAATGCACCTAATATGGAAAGCCTCAACTGGGAAGACACAAAAGCAGTTGATATTGCCAAACAATTCTTCGATAAATATATTTAAGCTTGGAATCCTTGTATTCCTTCGCTTTCAAACCAACCAGTTGCTCAGAAAAATCCAGAAGACCCTTGTCTATTGTCCATGCCGCAAATTTTCAGAACCAATCCTTTCAATGATTATGAACAACTCATCAATTGCGTTGAACGTCACACAAAATGCACCAAAAGCACATGCTTAAGAAAGAAAGGATCCTCATTCAAATGTCTCTATAAAGCACCATGGGAATTACATCCAAAATTATCCTTATTCATTAACTCCAATGGCCAAAAATCATACACCCCTGCTCGCAATGATGATCAACTCAATACCCATAACCCTTCCATCCTATCTATTTGGTGTGTAAATGTTGACTGCCAACCAATACTCTCCATACATGTTGTACAAAAATATATCACAAAATATGCATCCAAAACAAACAAAAAAAATCTGAAAGCTTCCACCACATGCTACGTAGAATTGTCCTCGCTTCACCCATTGTTGGCCCAACAACATCTGCATTTCGAAAATTCCTTGTAGAAACCCTTGTTGATCGTGACATTGGAGCACAAGAAACCTACCATATGCTGCAAAAATTACCATTAACATTGTGTAGTCGATCATTCTTTTCTTTAAATGTAAGCCAAAAAATTTATATGCGCCTTCCAAAAACTAACACCACCTCTTCTACATCCCCACACTTCATAGATACATATATCCAACGCCCATCTACGCTAGAATCCACATCACTTATAGAGGTAGCAAGATCCAGGTCATATGATCCTCGTCGCAAAACAAACAAATGGAAACTTTCGACCTACAAAAGCAATTATTCGGGTCATACCACGCTAATCCTCCATACCATCCACAACAGAATCTTGCTATGCTGTTTTTTGTAGAGTTAAACTTATGCTATACAAACCCTTTCACCATATCGTACAAGATATAGGAGATTTTGCTGCAGAATTCATCACAAATTAGCAAACATTTCATCCTTTCTACAAACCTTGGCATCAACACCGCACACTATCTTCAGATATTGAATCTGTTCCAAATGATAACTCAACTATTCATGAAGCCAATCCTCCATACACCATGGAAATAAATGAATGGGAATTACTCTCCCAATTATACCCTAGAAATGAGCTCCTCATAAATGACCTTGACATGCTTGGCCTTCGCGGTTTTGATGACAACCATAACTGGAATCATACCACTATCCCATTAGATCTATAAAATAATGCCATACAGTTCATTGAGAATAGCTGCTCCATCCAACGCATTCTTCAAACACATCAACATATCCTGACGACCCTTACTACATTATCTCCAATGGAAAGAAAAGTTCTAAATCTCATTTCTAATTATTTTTCTAAGAAGGATATTTTAACAACTCTCAGAATGATAATACAGGGCACTGCTAGTATAGGAAACACCCTCCCTATCAGTTGCATCAAAGATATGCTCATAACCCTTGCAAGCCCAGAACCTTCACCAGTCACGCTCGTCGCCCCTATAGGCGTTGCCACCTTCAACTTACAAGCATTGAGAATCCATTCCGCCCTCCACCTTCCTATAAAGGATCTTACGCCGTTAGAAGGCAATGCTCTTGCGAAATTCCAAGAAGAACTCAAGCGTATAAGGTACATACTAATCGATTAAATGAGCTTCATTGGGCCAAAGCTTCTCAACCATATTGACGAACGTCTTCGAGAGGCATTTCCACTACGAAGAAACACTCCTTTCGGTGGATGTTCCATTATATTGGTTCATGATCTCGGTCAGTTACCGCCCGTCAAAGACATACCTCTATATCCAGGCACGAGCCATGGAAGTGCACTGTGGAACACATTCCACACAGTCATCACATTAGACACAATATTTCGTCAACAAGGTTACAACATCGGCCAGGTTACTTTCAGGAACATCCTCCAGAACATTAGAAATGAAAATCCAACAATTGACGACTACAACATACTCATGTCGTGCACATATTCCTTCTTATCAGAAGATGAAATACATTCCTTCCATGATTCCATGCATCTATTTCCAATAAATGCTCAAACAACGATCCATAATAAGTGAATGATAAAATCTCTAACACTCCGGTCACAATATCCATTGCTGAAGATGACAACACATATTCCAACATCTCCTCAGAAGACGAGCAACTTGAGCAAATTGTGTTACTATGCAATGGCCAAAAAGTGATGCTAACTTCCAACCTTTGGGTTTCAGTCGGACTTGTAAATGGTTCCCTCGGAGAAATTATAACCATCTTTTACAAAGAATCAACTACACCTCCACAACTTCCAACATTTGTTGTCGTAGCTTTTCCCAAATACATCAGGCCTCCTTGGGATGAAAGAAATCCCACTCACTTACCTCTTCCAGCAATAAAAAGAAATGGACATACGCAAATTCCACTAAAGATGGCTTGGGCATTAACCATACATAAATCTCAAGGTATGACACTGCCAAAAGCAACAATTGACATTGGGAAAACTGAACACCAAGGTCTCACATGCACAACAATTTCAAGAGTACCTTCTCTACAAGATCTCTAGATTTGCCCCACATTCAGTGTCGATCGTTACAATAAAATGAAGGACAACAAAAACATTGCTCGTAGAAAACACGCAGAATAAATTCTCCGTTCAATGCCACCTCCAGACAATTTGCTCCAATCCATACGTTAACATCACCAAAAGGTTTCCTTTATTTATTAAGCTCAATCTATTTCATAACATACCTTTCATATCTTTGGACAATAATCAAATCTAATCATTATTAATACATGGTTGCAAATATTACATTTTCATTATATTTTATATACACTTGATTCTAACATTTTCTTTCTTTTGCAACAAGGCATGGACTCAGAAATAACACAACTATATAACTATTGTGATGAAATTGAAGCATCAATACTTACATTGTAACATATACAAAACATATTTCTTCCGGTACCAAATCCAACAGTGCCATTATACCACTTCCATCCAACTGTAAAATTATTACTACAAATTAGATCTGCCCTGAAACGCATACACATTCATCAACGTGACAAAATGCGAAAAAACGTGCAGAATGGCAATAAAGAAATATGCATCTCCAATTACGCATAAATCTCCAATGGTGTTCGATATGCCATCATTCACCTTGCATCTTCGACTAACAATATTTAAATCCCCATGACAAAGGTAAGTTCATTCCCATTCATTCCAATTTCATTTTAACACAACTCGCATGAAAACTATTACTAATAGTTTTCCACAATTAATTTACATATTAGAAATTTTAACAAAATATGCATTTTCCAGGTTCATTGTTGCTTCTTCAGGTCTTCGATGCCTACAAAAAATTTCGATGCATCTTCAAATATGGAATGACAACCACAATGTTCTTCACAATATTATATTTCTTTTCTCACCTCATCCATTACAATCTACTAGTATTTTTCAATTGAAACTTGAAAAAGGATCTTTGAAGATTAAGAGACATTCTTCGTTACAAACATTGTACTTTGTATAAATTCCACCTAATGTATATCACTTGGCTTCATCTTCCACGTTACATGCAATCTTGTTTATTAAATATTATTATCAATAACCTTTCCCATGTAAACTACTACTAATGAATTTCCACAATTAATTTACATATTTTAAATATTAATAATACTTCTACATCACTTTAACAAACAAAAAAAAATCAACTATAGAATGAAAACCATGAGGTTGTTCACAATGTCCTATCATTTATTTCAACTCTTCCATTACAATCCACTAGTATTTTTTAATAATGCCATAAATATGTAACATATGGAAAAACATAATCTCAATATACAAAAAAAACCCTTAAAATAATGAACAAATACATGTTCACATAAACAACAACTACTACATGGATAATGGATAACCTCTACATGACATTAACTATAACTCATTATCATCCACCATTGCTTTCAAGAATGTTCATTTAGATGTTGCTATTCTTCCAAACACTACTATTACTTACAAAATATACATATTCAAGACACACATAACTAATACTTTCAACTGTAACTCAATATGATCCACCCCTTGCTTTCAACAATGTCCATTCACATGTCACTATTCTTCTACACACTAATTTTACTTATAAAATATCCATATTCAGCATACACATAACTAACAATTTCAATTGAAACTCATTATCCCCAATCCTTGCTTTCAACAATGCCCATTCACATATTTTACTTATAAAATATCCATATTCAGCATACACATAACTAACAATTTCAATTGAAACTCATTATCACCGACCCTTGCTTTCAACAATGCCCATTCACATATCGCTATTCTTCCACACTCTATGCCTTACGGAATTTCCTTTGCAACATTAAGTGCAAATGCTAGTTATCAAACACCAAAACGCAATAAAGAACCAATTAGTCTCAATAGCTAAGGTTGCTTCTGATCTATGTCTAAGGTTGCTTCTGATCTATGTCTAATTAACTGTAGTATTTAGTATAATAAGTTATAAGTGATGCAGTCACTAACTTCATCATCGGAAGTTGCAGTTGTGCCAAAACTAGAGAATGCATTAGTTGCAGTGATGAAGTCACTATATGTATAGCTTCTTTACTTCACAAGTATTCGAAGCCCCGGATGAAATTCCATTAAAGAAATTTTCAGTAGCAATATCCCCTCATCTCCACGGCACGTAGAAAGGGCAAGATCAAACCACACTCACTGTCATAAAATTGAATCGACATAGTTTTGAATTCCACCATGACCAACAATAATTTAGACTACGATTTAGATGTGCAAGAAATGGCACGTCAGGCAAGGTACCAGAATATGTCTTCAACAAATCACAACAAATTCAATTAGGAAAGCAACTTTCTCAGTATAAATGTTAAGGGCATCACCTTTGGAACGACAGTATGAAAATATATGTCGCATATGCAAATCTGAGGAAGCCACAAATTGCACATTGAGGACGGGGATAAGGACTTGAGTTTCCACTGCTTCTTCTCCAACATCAGGATCAGAGTCGTTGTAACTATATAGATCCACCTACACATATCGACAGATTGATCTTGAACTATGGATCTAGAAGTGAAGCTCTCCTACACATCGACATGTCTCAGTCTCACTCGTACGAAGTCGACGCAACCTATGGTGATAAAAATCACTCTCAGTGATGCTATAACAGATCTCCATCAATGCACATGTGCTAGAATGCCTCTAATGAGATCTTTAGGGGATTGAGTCCCCAAGTAGTTGCTGAAAATTATTTGCACAAAACTGCTTGGGGAATTAGGTGGGCAGCCCAGCGGAAGGTAGCTTGTGTGCTGCCTCTATCTACTGGTGAGATCTTGCTGACCCTCCTCCGCGTGAACCCTACTAAGCCAAACTAAATGCAGGAGAATCCAATAGGAACGTTGGACAGAATATGTGAGTTGGGCCACGCTTGCTAGGTAAGGGTTACAAGCTTGCACAACCTAGCAAGGTGGCGCATGACATTTGCAATTGGATTGTGCTACTCTAAAGATTATAGGCAACTGCAGTGGAAATGTCATCAATCCACTAGATGCAGGCTTGTATCAACAATATCACACAAACACACTCAACCATTATGGACAGACAATCTCAGATTAAAATCACAATAAACTTTTCTATTCTCCCTATTCCCGTGAGACCTCCCGTGAGGGAGGCCAGGCCCATGTGGGCTCTTACCAACAAAGAAAATCAATTTGTATACAAAAAGTACTATATTCATTCACAAATATGATACACATATAGTTGGATTGAGATCCAACCGATTCCAGTCATGGACATTCTAAACTCAGCATCGAAACATTATATCCAAGTCTTTATCCTCTTTCTGCACAACGCAGCCTTGGGGTTTGTCTTTGAGTTGATGGTCATGCTTCTTCATTGACACTCCAAGGTTCAGATTTTCTAGGTATCTCATTCAATTGTCCGATTTTGGTATGTGGAGTTTGGTATCCGGGGAGTTTTTCTATCTGGTTTTAATAGTACCTTCTACCATGGCTTTCTAAAGATGCAATTGAGAATTTTATGGTTTATTGTGCTTAGTTTGGGTTGCATTATTTGACGTTGGTGTCTCGTAAAAAAATTCGGCCAGTAGTCGAGGATTTTTTTCCTTTGTATGGTGTGGGTAGTTCGTTTGTGTCAAATTGTCACTACAAGGCTAACAAATCTCACTTGTTCGAGTCTGGCAACAAAATTTGCTTTGTAGGCGAGAATTTTCTGCTATTATATTATGTGGGTAGTCCTATTATATTGATTTGTCTCCACGGGGCTAAAGAATTTTGGCTCACCTTGCTTGGGTGAGCCAAAATTTGCTGATCAGGCCTACTTCTTTGATTCAGAGGTGGGTAACCAAGATCTTAAATGAATTCTTGACCCTCGTAAATTTAGAAGAAGAAAATCGCACTTCTTGCATTTTGTTGCAGTATATCACCAACTGGACACTCTATTTTATTTAGTGATACGAGACGAAAAGGTGGATAATTACAAGATTTTTGCAGGCCAGGAGGACATAAAATGCCTCCTAAGGAATGTTTGTTTATGTTTTGATGACATACTCACGTGTTGGGAAAGGGTGGAAAAGTATGTAGTGTTAGATTCTGATTTTGACTCTGAAGATATCACTGACACTCGTGCCATGATCAATGTTCAACTGGTCAACAGTGCTCCACTAGCTAATGGAACTCCCCTCTCTCTAGTTGTCATTTTAGGCCAAGGGCAACATTTTAGCTGCAAAGAATCCTTTTGGCACTTTTCCTCAACACAGATTGTGCACCTGTGGTTTCGACGAGTTTCATGGTATCAATAAAGAAAAACGATGGCGGGTTTTCACTGGTCTCTTCCTGTTATAATTCTACATTTTGGCACTCATAATCTTGCCATATTTTGTATGGGAACATATATAGTTATCATGTGTGATATTTTGTAAAACCAGTGGTAAATGATGATTAAACTAGTCTGTACTTTTTGGAAGCTTTGATATTATTCAGAGATATCTGGTTAGAGTTTTGCACTCCCAAATTAGTCTTTCTTGGATAAGCATGTTTTTAATGTAAAATCCTTTTATTAATAGAAAACTTTGTATACACACACACACACACACATAAGAGTTTATTCGAAGTATTTTTTTTGTAAGAAAGTAAGAGACATTATATTACCAAAAATATTTTACATAGCGTATATTCTTAGAGTAGTTGAGAAGACTAGTGATCAAACGAGGTGAAGTCTACAAAGTATTGAGACCAAATTGTAAAGAACTAAGAAGGGTCCATCTGCATATGAAGGGAAACTAGATGGCCCTTTAGTAGGGTCAAAAAATTGATTGGAAGACATGGCCTAAGCAAAAATATAGATAGGGTTAACAATAATGAGAAACAACCCTTCAAAAAGGATGCTTACCCATGTGTTCACCGAAGCTTAAGTAACAAAAACATTTGAGAGAAAAATAGTAGCAAAAAAGCCTAAAGGAAGACCTGGTTAAGTTGCATGCTTTCCTCTAGAGCTGATTGGTTTTTGCTAAGTTGTGTTGAGGCCTTCATTGCCTGCTCCAACTTTGACAGGAGTAACTTCTTCTGCATGTTATTCAACGATGAGGCAGTCATGTGAACTTGTTTCATGTTAAGAGGGCTCTCCTTTAGCCACTTGGGAGTCGTTGGTTAGAGACTTCATCTGAATGTCAAGTTTTGACTCAGGCTTATGGTTGGGAGAGAAGCCCTAGACTACAATACTTTTTCCTTTTACTTTTTCCATGATGGGAGGAGGGGAGCCATGTTGGTGGGAGGATTTAAAATCTGTTGAACTTTCCATAGAGTTGGTGGTTTCTGGAGTTAGTGGAACAAGAGGGAAATGAATGCCAATTGCTCTAGATAAGTTGCATAACACCATATGGGTTTCGTTGAATTGAGCATTTACCTTTGCCATCCTTCTTTATGCTTTACCTCTGGCTCCTCCATGGTTTATAGTTGGCGAGCTAACAAGTTCCAAACTACCCGATTACCATCGCCTAAATGCTTGTGCTCCTCAACCTCCATTGAAGCCACCAAGCAACATATATGGATGGGGATGTCTGGGTCAAGAAATTCCACATTTTCATTGTGTCAGGGAAAGCAAGGACGCCCTCGTCCACAGCCTCCCCGTTTGGCTTTGCCTCTTTCTATAACCATGTCTATTGGTCGAGAATCAATATACCTAGGATGATATCCTTTCTGATTTGTGGCGGGGAGAGCAATGGTTTTGTTGTTGTTATTGTTAACACATATCCCCTGTAGGAAGGAATGAAAGATAAAACAGTCAAATCGAGCTTGGAATATTAACTAAAGCATCAAAGCTAGTGTAAGGCCGATCACGAGGAGGATTCAGAAGGAATGAGTTGGGCGATCTGAATTAACTGAAGCATCATTTCGTTGGGGGAGATCTGCAGTGCATGACCGCCACATGACACCTCATTCATTTATGACGTGAGCGTTGCCCTGCAAGGCATGACAGGGCTCTCAACTAAAGAGCACCTAGAATCTGGGAGGAGTTTTGTCAACATTAAGCTTTTATGATTATTAACTAGCAATTGCCCCTAAAGGTGCAAAGATACACCAAAGGTATGGAATATTAAGAAGATCATTTGGCCAAGGTTTGGGAAGATTTATCTTTCATCGTTGTGCTTGAAGTAGAAAGTTTGTCTTGTGGTTATGCATACAAGATCCTGAATGAATTATCACCAAAATATGTAAATCTTGAAATAGCAAGCCTGTCTTGTGGTTATGCATAGTCACTTCTTCGAGAAGTTGTCAGATAAAAAATATTAGCCAATCCACTTAATGTAAGTGCTAATACAAGTTCAAATCTTGATTGTAGTAATTCCAAATTTCCAGATCTATTTTACAATGTGATGTATGATCCCCAGTTTCCATGCGTAGCTTTTCACTTCTCAAGTGGAAATAAGAGAAGGGGTAAGCACACTAGTAGTGGAAAGAAGAGATGGGGTAAGCACACTAGTGGCAAAAGCTTGGTTCTACCCAACGATTATTTGTTTAATATATCTCCACATGTTGCACCCGAAATACTTTTCATGGCGTTCGATTGTGTAAGGAAGGCATGTTCGATGTCAATATTCGGAAACATTCAACAAAAAAATTTCCACATAGTCTACGATCTTGGTTAAAACAAGTTGTGTTTTGCTCCTACTGACTATGCTTCTATGTGATATTGATATCGAAGGACTAACTCAATCTACTTGAAAGTTATAGGTAGAACTGGTTTTCATGAGTGGTGCCTTGAACCAGAGTTCATCAATGGAGACGTTGGTTTTCATGCTCTATGCAAATGTGAGGCTTGATTTCTTCTTGTGGTATACCTAGTGCAATTGATTTTAATGTTTTCATGGAACCTAGTAAGCCTCTCCCCATGGCCTCTTTCTAGTTTTGAAGAGCACAGTGTTCTGTGATTTCCATCTATTTTTATGTGGGTGCTCGTAGGGGATTTATGCCCTCCCTGCTGGAAGAGGCCTCAACTTGGAATAGGTATGTTGTTTTAGGCATATGCATTGTCAACTGTGTGGTCAGTTTGAACTTTTTCTAGGTTGTTTGGAAGTTGGAAAAGCATAAAACTATCTCTACGCTAGGCTTATTGCTCTTTCTACTTTCTTCAGCTCTGCAAAGTTTCTCCCACTACATGCTTATGCTCCACTTGTCCCCTATGGGAACTTTGCCATGGTTTGTTAGTACAATGCAAACTTGGGTTTTAAGTCGACAATCAACTCTTTATCACTGAAAAGGAAAATGGATAGTTGTGGGTCTTTGATATATTATTGCGTGTCTCAAAAGAGAAGATGGACACGAGGACTTGTGAAGAGTCCATCTAAGAAAACAGAACACCAATTTTCACTGTAATTCATTAAATGTATTAAATTATCTGGTCATTACTCAAAATGAATATGGGAACATTGGTTCAATTTAAATGTCAGATCTCTATTTTGGACACTGAATACAATATGCTCAACGTCTGATAGTTATCCCTCAAGTGCCCAGGCAAAGACTCATCCTCCTCATTGTCATTTCCAGTAATTAGTATCTCTAGTCTTCCTACATAACCCATCTCTCCATATTTTTTTAGCAATAATACCAGCAATTGATTTATTGAATCACAAGTAGGGGTTACTCCAAAAAAGCTAATACTCTTGCATTCCATAATAAATTTCCTACACAAAAATAGAATGGCAGCATTTTATGTTTTTAGTGTCAAATTCAATGTTTATAGACCATTTGATATATGTACATAGTTATTAATGCTTTGCAGATTAGGATTAGCGTTCAACCTGTATTATTGGACTCTTCTGGTCAACCTGTATTACTGGACTCTTCTGGTCTTTGGACTTGGGTAGGTTGATGGTTCATCGACAAGGTTCCATATGAAAATGGATACATATTTCCCCATATTTCTTTATATCTATATAAAATGTGATGAGATATTTTTTTGAGTTTTACCTGATGATAATTTTGTTTTAGATTGTAGAAGATGGTTACAAATTAAATTTTGATCAATGATTGGATATGCACTCATCACTAATTGGTTATGCACGGGGATCGACAGATGTGGGGAGTTAGCCAATTTTACCTATTGAAGATCAAATATCTTCTCAGAGCCCATAACCATTTCTTATCAACAGAGTATTTCAGACTTATAATAGTGTTGATGATTACTTGTCCACGCACTTTTGTTTGGTCCGTGAGGACTACTTCGCCTCAGTCAGAGGTGTTATTCAAGGTTTCCGTAAGAACATTGTTCCAGATAATATCTTTAGATACAAGAATGTAAAATGTATTGGAATCCAATGTGGGGATTAAGGGATGGAGAACTACATCCTTAACAAAGGAGGAGGAAACAAATTCAAGCTCATCGAAACAAATGATGTCTCGCTCACTGTTGTGCATTTCCTCTGATGGATTTCATAAATATTTATGGGGAATTGTTAAGGACACAGAAAACAGTAGATTTCATAAGGGAAGCACCGCTTTTAAGTTGATTCCCAACAATGAAGGTAAGTTTGCAAGTTTAGAAAATAACAAAACCTATGAAATGATCCAGTCAACTACATACTATGAAGCCTATGTCCATGTTTTGTAATGTCTTCAATGACCAGAAATGAAAGAGATTTCTTTTTGGGAGCACTTTCTATCATTAGAACCCCAACCTATAGAGCCAGGTTATCTAAAAAAAAAAGGCAATTCGAGGATGCATATAACTTAGAATGTGCATTTCCAAGGATTTGAAATTATTTGGGCAGAAGCACAATCCACATCTTCCGAATTCCACCTTAGATGAAAGCCATCTGGAAGCCGTGAAGTTGCGCCTAACAAATAGGATGACTATTATTCAGGACCCTCTTGGAACTGGGAAAACCTACGTCGGTTTAACCATTGCGAGGATTCTTCGATAGAAGATGTATGGTTGAAAGGGAAGCAAAGGTGTTGAATGAATATTCTTCGGTTGATACATTTCTGGACAACATAGTTCCTAGGATTTATGGTTGTTGCCCCAAAAATAAAGGATCAAGCTGAATAATCATTGGTTGCAGAAAGCCAAAGAAAAGGATGAGGAGGAACCACATCATCTAGGTGAGAGATATAGAGAAGTATGTGATGGGTTACTTCAACATGATCATAAGACCAACCTCAAAATTTTAAGAGAAGCAAAGGTGGTAGGAATGACAATCACTGTGATTTGTAAAATTATGACATTCTCTGGGCATTACAAGAAGAAAGAGCGATGATAGAAGAGGCTATCGAGGTTTTGGAGGCCCATGTTCTTCCTTGCATTAGCTCCTCCACCCAACGTCTCATTCTCCTTGGCGATCACTTGTAGTTGCGTCCTTCTGTTGGAGAGTATG